>OMNZ01015549.1:2762-21808 GCA_900303255.1 Lesueurigobius sanzi | reverse complement strand
CATAATTATCCATAAACCTCTCTCTAAGCAGGCGGTGCCTTGTTGAATATCCAGTTTAATAGAGTAAATGCATTACTTTTATTGTATCATTGTGCCAACACTGCAAAAAGTGATCTCTTGATAAGTTAAATTAGCTTGAATTCAGAATATTTGACCATATTCTGAGTAATTTGTAAAATGATCTGCCAATGGAACAAGTATTTTTGCACTTAATATGAGAAAAAGTATACAATTTCAAATAAATTCAAGTCAAAATTACTAATTAATATGGTCAAATAGTCTGAATTCAAGCTACTTTAACTCATCAAGAGATCACTTTTTGCAGTGTGCCAAGATAGTACTCAAATTTGACCCCACAAATCTAGAAATATAGACTTTTTGAGGGGGCTGGAGAGCTAGTTTCTGAGCGACCGGTCGGAGACTCCTGACAAATGGCATTTGACTCCCAAAGGGGTTGAAATTGCACGAACATCATCCATCCTGTGTCTTCTCCGCATTTCCTTCAACTTATTATATCATTCATCATTTAACCGTGATGTGGAAAGTCTTTTTGTTCTGGCCTCTGCCCTTCAGTAGTGTCCAGCGACCACTTCCAGGTCTTAAGTTCTCTCATGAAACTGTGTCTTTTCATTTCCTTTCACACGAGCCATCTGGATAGTGCGGTGACCATGAGTGCACTTGTAGTTTGTCACCATATTATAAGTCTAACCATGTCTTATTTTGCTCTCTTTTCTCCATCAACCACTCCGTATGTCATCCTCCCTCCATCCCATTTAATATCCTCTTTCGTCTGCGTAACATTCCTCTGCCCTCCTGTTGCTCTTTTATCCTCCCTGCCTGGTGCTCTAAGGCCGGGGAAACCTGCGCCCCCAGCTGGACAGTGCTATGCAAGATGTGAATGACCTGTACTTGCTCATGGAGGAGACGGAGAAGCAGGCCGTGAGGAGAGCCCTTCTGGAGGAGAGGAGCAGATACTGTTCGTTTATTAGCCTGCTGCAACCTGTTGTGGTAAGGATTCAGCACTTTTACCTCAGCCTGCGCCAGAACAAAATATGCTATATTTTCTATGTAGAAAAATAGGCTGGGGCGAGTGCTACAGAGGCTCAGAAAGTGTGGAAGGAATACAGGTGCTCTCAAAGCCAACAAATATTCAAAAAATAGAAAAAAACTTGCTGAAACCATACCATGAGAGTGTGAGGCAGGGAAGCAAGAGGTCTGAGGCACACTGTATTAGCAAAATGTAGCCTAAAAGTCCTTCATTGACGTGGACAAAGCTTTCTCTTACTTCCCTTTTTTTTTTTCTATTTTTTGCTATATTTTCTATCTTGAACTCTGCAGTGACAAATGTATTGCAATATTTTGGTAAACCATAAAGCAGGTTTTTACATGAAATAGTGGCAAAACAAAGGCTTTCAAAATGTTTTAAACTGTGTTGAGGGGAGATGCTGCTGGCACAACTATTTTTATGGGTCCCCAGTTTGCTCTCTTAACATACTGTATACACTTTCACCTGGAACTTGTAAATTCAGCATTTTCTCAAAATCCATCTCCACTTTAGTAGCTCTCCAAGCTTCCCAGTGTCAGACTTAACAACATTTTGAAGGGGGGGTTTTCAATATTTAATCCCTAGCCTGATTTATTGAGTTTTGAGCCCCAAAAAGAAGGGACATTTTTTAATCAGTATTCATTTATTGACTGATTTTATTGTATTTTTCTATTTTGACGTTTTCTGTGAAGCACTTTGTAACTGTAGTTTACCCTAAAACTAATATTCACACCTGGCTCTATCATCATTATTTCGTTTTCGTTGCCAAAAGTAATGACACTTTTCCGATGTTCATGCATAAAATATAGCTTGCATAATAGAAAACTTCCAATACTTTTCTTTCTCAGCAAAAGTTTCACATTGATATCACTCAATTACATTTTTTCCCTATTCACCCGCAGTTTCTCGCCTTCAAAGATGTACATCTCAGTCCGATGAAAGACCTCAGTGATCTTGAGTTAGGCCTATATTGCGGCTTCTTGCTGTATAGATATCGCCTCAATAGCACATTGGCTCTTGCCTCAGAGCAAGAACGTCCCGGGCTCCTTTCTGTGTGGAGTTTGCATGTTTCTCCCCGTGTCTGGATGGGTGTCTTCCGGGTTTCCCCCATCACCTCAAAACATGCACAATAGCTTAAAGATAAGATAAGATAATACTTGATTGATCTCACAATGGGGACATGTTCTTGTTACAACAGCTCTTAAGATAGGATCACACAGGGGGGTGCGAAAAGTCAGGAAATGTGGCATCAAAGAAGAAAATAAAATGGTGTGATATCATGACAGTGAATCCAGTACTGTGTCAGAGTTGGCAGTGCAGATGTATATATAATACATACATGTTTACATTCAGGTGGTTGATTGTACAGTCTGACAGCGGTGGGTCAAATCCTCCAGCCAGGCCAGTCAGGTCAATTCCCCTACTGACCAATAAAGTAACCATAATATTGCGATAACAATATTTTGGCAGTTTATTGAGCAGCTGTACTTTTTCCTTCACACGAGATAATTGTTTGCTAAGGTCAGATGTTGTCTTTCTTTCAGAATGTAGAGATCGCTATGCTGGGAGAGACCACTCATCTACAGGCCATTGTTGATGACCTCACCTTATTGACTGAAGACCCACATAAACTGCCCCCTGCCAGTGAACAGGTCAGTCAACATGGTGTTATTATGGATTGAATAAAGTAACAGAAGTATTTTGGTTATAACAACATAGTGCAATTATGTGGCCCCGTGCATAAACCTGATATACCACATGAATATTAATCTGACAAAATTGAGATTAAAAGTAACGCCGTGCTCATTAATGCAATGTATTCAAGTATTTCAGTATTTGTGGTATATCAGGTTCATGCACGGGGCCACAGAATTCAGGATCAAATGAGGAACAGCGTAATAAAAAATAATACATACATGTGATAAACTTTTCATAATTATATTATATTATGTTATATATGGAAGCATCAGTTAAACACCAGGTATATGATAGTTCACATTCTGTGTCTGTAAGTGGCTTGTTTCCTTGTGATTGCACTAACAAAGCCAACACTAGTATAATGTTTGCTTCTTTGTTTCTAGGTTATACGTGACCTCAAAGGCTCAGATTATAGCTGGTCCTACCAGACTCCACCTTCATCCCCGAGTAGCACAAGCTCTAGAAAAAGCAGCATGTGCAGGTAAATGTTTCAGCCATGTTCTGTGCTATATGGATGTTAGAGGCCAGCGTTAGGTAAACACACTGCTGCCTCTGACAGTCGACATGGACGATCCTGGCAGCTTTCCTCAACTTACTTTTAGCAGATTTGCAGTTTCAAGCCTCTTAGAGCCAGATTAGGTCCAAAGTTGTCGAACATGACAGCCTAAAAGCCATGAGCCAAAGTGCGCACCAACACTGACATATTCATAGGGCTAATAGTGATTTTACATTTTATCTACACATGTGGGTCAGGAGTTCATTTCTAGCTGCAGAGTCAGCAGAAGAATTTAAACCAAAATGCAACCAAGCAAGCCTTTATCACTGGTGCACACCTGGATGCCGTTTGCTAACTTCATTTGCTGTGCACAAATTACCTGAATTAATTTAAGTTTTAACTTATTTCTCTAATAATCTCCCTGTTTAATCTAGTTATTTATTCCTTGAGTAATAAAAAGAACATGAGAACAACAAAGTTGCTCTTTTTATTTTGATTCGTTTTTACATAATCCTCACCCTGAAGGACAAGGATTAAAACAAAAATGATAATGTCAGATTTATTCCACTGAGAGAGGAGGAGCACATAACACTCTCCATGAAAGTGGAACAAAACAAAGGATTTTCAAAATCTCTGTAAATGTGTGAGAGACAGAGACAGCAAGAGTAAATGGAAATGACCAAAATGAGACATAAGGAGACAATTACACACAGCAGAGGAAAATAGAAGAATCAATGAGTGGCTAATTTTAATTCTCTTTGATGTACCAAATAAAACACAATACCAACTTCATGTCCACAGTGTTCATTGTTATATTTTGAAGTACCTTGCAACATTTTGTCATGTTAAATGGCTTGATAAAATGCATACCTGTAATACAAACCCGTGTGCTAACATTGTGACTCGTGGACAGTCTTCTGCAGATGCCCTCTGCCGGAGCTCATCGGCTCAGCAGTGTCTCCTCCCATGACTCGGGCTTTGTCTCACAGGACGCCAACACCCACTCGAAGCCTCCATCGCCCATGCCCTCTGACATCACCAGCCAGGTACCACGCACAGCCTTTTATAGCTCAATGTTTAAGGGGGCCGGGCATTACCAAACTGAAGAGAAAACATTGGAAACTTCATGTATTCAGGTATTCTTGTGAGATGTTCTCTTGCTTTTGTTCTCTTGTTTCATCCAAGCAGACTGTATTAAAGTCGAGTGTACCTGTTAAATATAATAGCATTCATAATATTCATAGTCATGTCTGAGTTATTTTCAGACAGAGCTGTTCAGTTTGGTATCGACTGCTGCCTGCAACAGAGTTTGATCAGTTGCGAAATGCACTTGGAGGATTTTGATCCCGCCGGACTCTCACGCTCTGAACAGTTTGCAGAGTACAGCACATACTCAGCACTACACCAGCTGATGCAACGATTCTTTTCTGAATATATGATCTTACAGGCTGCCTTATTTTTGATCCTTCCGCGGTCTGTAGATACCCTTGGAGGAAAAAATAACTTCAATCTTCAGTCTAAAACTCATCGACACTCAAAGTCACACCATTTTCCAGTATTTTTCTCGTGTTTCTCTCACCTTCTGCTCATTGCCATTTTTAACCCTCCTTACCTGTTAATTATTCCATCTTCCCCTACCCAGAAATCAACAAGCTCAGCCTCCTCAGAGGCCTCAGAAACCTGCCCGTCTGTCAGCGAATGCAACTCTCCCACAGCGGTTAGTAATGCATGCATCTCCACCATCAGCTCAATTAACAGTTTATGCCGTGGGTTCAGAAAGTTTTCACACCCCTCTGTTTATTCATTTCAATATTATTATGCTAAAGGGACTCATCATACACAAACTTGTCAAATATGTAAATGCTTGCTGCAGTATTTTGTTTCACTTGTGCAGTTTTGTGTAAAGCCCCGTTCAGACCAAGCACTTTTTGGGCAGCACCAACGCTCAAGTGACGACAAAAATCTGTCAATGAGCGCGGGTTGGGAGGGGCTTCCCTGTTGCTGACGGATAACTACAATGGCATTTCCCACCTCTTCTACGTGGTGGTACCCTGCTGCCCGCTCCTCTGCCCTGTCCCTGCTGCCCATGTGCAAACTGTTTTAGTTAGATTTCTTTCCTTTTTTTGGTCACTTTTCTGCAGCATGGAGCCAGCGCACCCAGAGCCACAGCGAGACAATATTTACCTCATCTCAGGGCAGGTCTTAACCCACAGTGTGCTAAAATGGCACTGTAAGTCATGTGAGAGCATAGACAGGACGTAAATGCAGTACATGTGTTGTTACAGTGAAGGAGGAGAGGCGACAAAATGGCAGCAGTGTTCTAGGTGCTCGTGAATGGATCTAAACTCAATAGAGGTCCCAATCTCCTCAGTGATCCTCCTCCAAGGTCCTTCCTATTCCTGTCTCTATAATATAAGCTCCTTCCTATTCCTGTCTCTATATCAATCAATCAATCAATCAATCAATCTTTATTTGTATAGCACTTTCCATACAAGAAGATGCAGCTCAAAGTGCTTCACACCAAAACTAGCAACAGATAAACAATCAATCAACCCCCATTGTCTTCCACTGTACGACTGGAATAAAGCCCCTAATGTAATTAATACAATTTTAAAAATAAAAATACCTAAAAACCAAGCATGTACTAAAATAATACACATAAGAACATTTAGAGAAATAAATTAAAAAAAATATACAGAATCAGTTAAAATACTTGAATATCTATAGTAAAAAAAAATCTAACTATATACATAAAAATGTTTTAACTAAAAGCTTTACTAAAAAGATTTAAGCCTACTTTTAAAAATATGAACGGTCACAGCAGACCTCAGATCCTCAGGTGGACTCTGAATGAGGCCTCACCATGAGTTGGACTCGTGGGACAGTTAACAGATTACTACCTGAGGACCTTGGGGTCCGGGAGGGCTCATACATTAAAAGCAAATCAGATAAATAGATCTTAGGATTAAGACCATTAAGAGCTTTATAAATGAGTAAAAGACCTTTAATATGAGGTCCTTCCTTTTCATGTCTCTATAATATCAGGTCGATTGGTCATAAAGCTTGGGGCGAGCACAAACTGGATGATTGCTGCCCTTTCATCGTTTTCCTTGTGTTTCTGCTTCTTCCTGGACTGATGCTGGTACGTGAAATGCGTCATTGCGTCACTAGAGCGAGCCTGATCCCTTGACGCCCTTTAACGCATAACTACCATTTATTTTTAATGTAAAACCGACGCCTTTTCCAAAAAGCGTTTGGTCTGAACACCCTCTTAATCCTGTTTAATTTGATAATTTTTTTCTTCTTCTGCAGAAGCATTCCAGTCAAAACTGGACCAGTTCTGCACTCAAACTGTGTTTATCATGGCACCAGTGATTTGCTATTAAATGCATGCTATTAAAATGGAGGCTTGTATAGTGTGTTTAGCATGTTTAATCCCTCCTACTGCCAGCAGAGGGCACTCCCACCAAGCGTTGAGAGTCAAACAAAGAGCCCATTCTCCTTTACATACACAGATGTTTTCCATTGTGTGAAATATCGCAGCGACATGGCTCTGATCAGTTTTGATGTTGTATTGTAGAGTAACGGTGCAGATGCTCCCAGTGTCAGACAGCTACATAATAACATTGAAATAATGAAAAGGGGTCTGAACACTTTCTGAACCCACTGTACACACATTCTACTGTGCTTTTGTCTCATTGTTATGGTTAAGCTGAAGTTGCCCGTGGGCTCCTCTCGACAGTTCCAGTTTTGTGTATTCTATTCATAGACGTGGAGCGCTCTGACTCACACTTGTCTGTCCATTCCGCAGTTTGGCTCATGCTCATCCTTCGGTACCTTCCGCCCTGCTTTCTCTCACACTGGCACCATCAGGCCTCTGTCTGTCATGCTTCCTGCGTCCCCCACATTTAACCACACCCCTGGATCCAACACCCCCTCACCCACATCAAAGGTTCCTAGTTGGAAGGTTTGTTTTCATTTGCTGTTTAGCTTTTAATTTGCTCTTTTACTTCTGTTTTGCTTCTTTGCATTTGTGTTTTAATGGCACCATACATGTTAATCAGGATTCTTTGGATCTCACAAGCTTTGTTTTACTAATGTCCCGAGGGCTGCACAATAAAACACCAAATTATTGTTATTGCAATATGAGGGGACGCCATATCCGTATTGCAAGAAGCCCAGGCTGTTATGATTTGCATAATTTTGTTTTATTTTGGTCTTGTTAAGTCTTGTTTTGACACAATTTGATAAAAACAACAAATTGTGATCAAACAATCACAATAATCCAATAATTATTCATAAGTTATCACAATTCTTTCTTCTATTGTACAGCTCTAGAGGGTATTTTTGCCATCTTTTGTCATGAAGCTGTTTTCACTCACATGCGTACTTTCCTTACTTTTGCCTGCGCACACTGCATTTCCATATGTAACATTATAGGGAGCCAGCTCTAGCACCTTTATCTTTGTACGGATGGCTACTCAAGTGGCGGGAGCGATGAGCAGTAAGTGTAGAGGAGCACTTTCATTGTCTCCTCTGCTTCCACTGGCACAGGACTGGGCCAAATCGAGTTCCTGTGAGCCGCCGCTGGCCAGCACTCCGCAGAGGAGGAGAGAGTCTCTGGATAAGGGGAGAGAGAGTGAAGCACCACCTAGCCCACAGGGGTATTCTGGGATGCAGTCAGATGATCTGCACAGAACAAGAAATCTCAAGGTGAGGCAATTCATCGAAATAAAAGTGAAAAATGCTATGAGGTATTACATAAATGCAAACCTTATGCTCACTGGGTTTGTTTTAGCATGGCGAGCCCCTCTCTCCTGCAGCCAGCACTCTGGCCATGGTTCTAACCCGAGGCTTGAGTATGGAGCAGCAGAAAAGCAGCAGAGACTCACTGCAGTACTCCAGTGGCTACAGCACCCAAACCAACACCCCTTCCTGCTCTGAGGACACCATTCCCTCACAAGGTACACAGACAGACACGGTTAATGCCTTCGTTAGATTGTGTCTCTGTATATTTAGTGAGCTGAATTTTAATGTGGACTCTCTTGTTTTCTATGTCATTTTCATGTGCTTGTGTTATTTGGATAGTGTAGCACTCAGTGTGCCGCTGAGCAAAAATGATTATGCAATTAAACTGAAGAGCGGCAAAAATGACTCTTGAAATGCGCTCTGTTTTCAGTTTGGCTTTATTAGATGGGAAAAAGTACGTGCTCATGTTGTGTGTCTCTCTCGGTAGGCTCTGATTATGAGTGCTACTCACTCAATGGAGATGCTGACGGCGAAGGGCAGGCAGACTTCGACAAGTCCTCCACCATCCCACGCCACAGCAACATCGCCCAAAGCTACCGGCGTATGATTCAAACGAAAAGGCCCGCCAGCACAGCAGGTCTGCCCGCTGGTAAAACTCAGAATGGCACAGCAGGGCACAGCTCAGGAAGCATCGCCTCAGGGACCGCAACTATTCGCCGCACGCCCTCTTCCAAAACTGGGGTGCGAAGGACTCCATCAACATCTGGTCCTATTCCCATCAGGCCCCCCATCGTGCCAGTCAAGACCCCTACAGTGCCAGACTCTCCGGGATATGCCAGTCCCTCTCACCTTCGCACCGGCAGTGAGGAGTTTTTATACGGTGATGATCCTGACCAGTACATGAGGGGCTCTCCAAAGAGAATGAGCCTTCCAGACACAACCTGGGGCAGTAGTGGGGGAGGAGGGGCAGACAGGCTTGTTTATCATCAGCAAGGCGCTGGCACGGTCGCCCACAGCGCTGAGGAAGACCCTTTTCTTGCTGCCAACCGCCACAGCCTGGTGGAGAAGATAGGGGAGTTAGCCGCGAGTGCACATGCCCTGGGTGAGGGTCAGTTCCCTTTCCCCAGCTCACTACCAGGAGAACAGGATGCCTTGTCCTCAGCCCAGGGTGATGTGGACATGCTAGTGTCTATCCGTCGAGGCGTCAGGCTCCGCAGAACAGTGACTGATGATAGGTCAGCCCCTTTGATCCTGCGGTAGCCCAGGGAAGAGGCATTTCTGTAAAAGCAACCAAAGTTGGTGCCCCAGAAACTCTGTTGGTTGTAAAAATGAAGAGCACTCATGTAATACACGGACAAGGCACAAGGAATAAAAACTTTAAGGTGGAGAACAAAGGCCAGTTGATAAAGCAATG
The DNA here is from genome assembly GCA_900303255.1 of Lesueurigobius sanzi. NCBI lineage: Eukaryota > Metazoa > Chordata > Actinopteri > Gobiiformes > Gobiidae > Lesueurigobius > Lesueurigobius sanzi. The sequence goes on along the minus strand of OMNZ01015549.1, from coordinate 12,406 downwards.
AATGACCATGACATGTGTTACGCACATACAGAGTAATCCATATTTTGGTTGCATTCTTCTTTCTCTTTTTATTTGTTATTTTTTTGTCTGTGAGATTTGTGTCTGTGCACCTCTGTTCACTGTGTGTCCATTGTGTCCTTTAAGATACAGTGATCACTTGTAGGTATTGAATGCTCTTTGTGTTGTTGCTCTTATGATTATTATTATTATTATAATATTGTGTATTTTTACTTAACACAGTCACCTGAAAGTGAATGTCACAGGAAATCGTGCTCTGTGAGCCTGTCTCTAGTATGTCTTTTTACTTATTACATGTCCATGTACCATTACTGTTTTGGTTCATAAGCTAAGGGAGTGATGTATAGAAGCAATATGGCAGTGTGTTATTGCTGTGTGCTGTATTGTCATTATATTCTGCAATTAAATGCGTTTTCAAGGACACCATTTCATTAATTATTATGTTCATTCAGTTATCATAACATTGTGTAACACCAACTTTTACACAATTATACATGTTGCAATATGAAGAGCTAAGAAGAAGCTTCTGTTGGTCAAATGTCCTCAACTTAACCAGTGTTGGGAGTAACTCATTACAAAAGTAACTAGTTACAGAAATATAGTGTAATGGAGACGACTGAGGAAAAGGACATTTTTGATTTTACTTTAGCTCGGTGGCATTATTTTCCCTTTTTTAGTTTATATTTTGCTAAAAGTAACTCAAAGTAGCGTAACTAAGTTACAGTTTTGAAACAGTAATACAAGCATATTACATTTTTATAGCTACAACTAGTAAAATAGAATATATTACAATTTTAAGTAACTTGCCCAACACTGTTAATAACCCAGTCCATTCGACGATTCAAGCCTCACAACGATATACAGGTGCACTAGTCTAGGCCTAGTTAGTAAAGTCTTTTTTGAGACACTCCCCTTCAGCAAAGTCATACAGTGTTTTATTCGGGAGGCTTGTATAGTAGACAAAAGCTCACTGCATAACATTTTAGGCTCTAAAAAACAAAAAAAAATGCTGCAATTTCACTAAATTGTCTGAGTGAAAAAGCAATACCAGACCAGTACCACGAAGACAATGCAAATGTAGCTGTGAGTTATAAAGTTGAAGTATTTTGAAGAGCATCTGATTTATGCCAACCTCACACTATTGTCTACCTGCTGGCGGTGTCCCAAAATGAAGGGCTTTTTCCATTAATGTTAGTGTTTTTAAGGTTAGGGTTAGGTTTAGGTCTACGGGTACAGTTTGGATCAGTTTTAACTTAAACTTACTCGGATTTGGCCCGTACCATCCTGGCCAGCGCAGTGAGGAGTCCAGTCTGAGGAGAGGGGCCAGCCCAAAGACACGTTTCTCTAAGTCATTTTTCTAGGGATGGTCCGATATATCATAGCCTCTAAAGAAATCTGAGTGAACCACTAACATCCAAAGTCATGTTGCATTATCATTTTTTTCCAATCATTTACTCCATGTGAGTGGGTCTTGTTATTGATTTTAAACTTTCATAGTAATAATCGGCAAATATTGGATATTAGCCACAGCCGCGGACCATCCCTAAAATGTTCACCAATATAATTCACCATTGTGTTATATTTATTGGATAGAGTGCTACACAGTATGGCATAATATTTTTTAATACTCATCGTTATTAATAGTTTTCAGCTTCAACAGTCGGCATACATTGGTCTACATTTGCAATTTACACAAGTGGTGACAGCATTCTGTGTGTTTATGTCGTCACAATAGTAATTTGCATCGTTAATCAATCCGAAGATCCCTTATCTATTCGCCCCCATCTTGACAGACAGAGTTCAGACCGTAGCATCAGCATAAACGTCTCTTCAACCACTTTCTGCCAGTCCTCTGTATTTGTTGGGTCAGCTTGAAGCCATTTCCGTGTGATTGCCTTTTTCTTTCTTTTTTTTTTTTTTTGCCACGACTAGAATAATTTTGTTTTTCCAAGTATCTTTCATTATTTGCCATGCCCATAGGGAGAACACCGTTGTTTGCGGTATCTTGTCTTACTCCTAACAAGTAGACTATGGCTTTCATTTCCATCCGTCAATGCGCTTTTCATTTCTCTTGACACATAAGCAAAAGGTAAATTGTTGGTAACGTTTTGAAAAAGACCTTAGCCACAGTGACAAGGGAAACGCCATGTCTGTCAAGCCCCCGGTCCGCCGTGGAAGAGAAGTGCATCACGCGCTCACAACAAGGGGGCGACAGAGATCCACTCGGAGGCCCCGGCGACTCCCAGACCGAGCGGAACTCCACTGTTATGGAAAAGATGGCCTGATGGCTCATGCATTCATACATGTGGCAGGCTGTGGCCATGCATGATAAGTGGCCTTAAGAAGATATCCGAGGAAGGACAAATTACAGGCTCCAGGACGAACACCAGAAAGTAAGATTAAAACGAGCTGCTGTAGCATCTGTAGTGGATATTTTTTCTTGATCCATGCAGTGTGTTGAGGGGGGAAAAAAGGCAGTGGAAACAAACACTAAACATTTAGTAGCGGATTCTTTCCTTAAATGCGTTGTATGTATTCAGCACGACCTCGTACTTCATAGTGAAGAGTGAGCAGCATAATTTATTCAGAAAAAAAACAGATCAGTCAGTGCACAGAGAGAGTGGTGAGTGAGGTTAAAACTTTTTAGCCATAGGGTGACCAGATTTCCCCATTTAAAACTTGCACACAATGGAAATGTGTGGAGGAAGCCAAATAGAGACTTTATTTTCCTATGTTGAATATAATCCAATGTTTGTTTGTAAATGTCTAATGTCGAGTAAATGCCCGATCCCCTTTAGAGCTTTTTAATGGGTTCAGTTGTTATGGAAGCTGGATGTTTGACGCACACATTACAGAAAGTCGTACACTTTCAGGTAAAAAAACAACAACAACAACACTTGCATTGGACATGGCTCTGGTGGAATAACACGGAACACCTGGGACAGAGCTTGTGTCAAACTGGAACAAATCAATGGCTTTGGAGAAATCCACGGGGACATGGGACAGAGGGCTCACCACTGGGACGTCTGATGAATAGTGAGTGCTGCACAAAGGAGAGCCTCGTGGTCAGTGGTCATGGGCAAGTCATCATCCTCATCACTGTCATCATCCTCATCACTATCATCATCATCATCATCATCATCATCATCATCATCATCATCATCATCTATTCAGTTCAAGTTTTATTACATAGCATTTTTCACCTCTTACCGATTTCTCTTCTTTTTTGCAGTAGCTCATTGGGAAGCTATCCTGACTCTTCACACATCTCCTTAGCCTGTGCCAATGCCTTGACTCTATGACTCAGCATGAAGCTATTCTTTTAATCAACATGGGAGATGTTGGAATTTGAAAACACATTTGACATAAGAGAAAGGCCTGGGAGAATAATGAGTGCACTAGACAAACATAAAAATCTGCCTGACACTGAATGGCTATTGGCAATTACCATATATTTGAAAGGTAAACTGCTGTATAATGATGAAAAGACTGGAAAAAGAGACGTTTAATAAGCAGCTGCCTGCTGGATCTGCGGCTAACCGGCAGCTATAAAAAGGTCTCGGTTTTGGGCCCAGTGTTTAAATCATTCAGGAGATTCTGCAGGACCACCATGTCTGAAGAAGTGATTATTAGGCTTGGAAAGCCTTCAGTACATTTCATATTCTCCCCAAAGGCGTCCCTTATAATCCTCTCAGCCTCATAAATAGCACATTATTGAATTTACTCTACTCTCACAGCCTTGAACTGGTCGAGTAATGGAAACCTGCCTAATGGCTGGGTCTTGCTGGGATAATTAACTGAGAATGAAATGCAAACTCTCATTGTGCATCCGAGGTAATGTCCTCAGTCCTTAAACTGTGTTTTTTTTTTTTTTTTTCACAGAACATCATTATTGCTTCTTTTGAAAATACCTCCCTTTGGTTTGGTCAGATGAAAAGAAGACTAGACTGGGTTAAATTCCCTTTCCTTGCAGATTTCAATGAGTATCTTTGTGTCCTTTTGAGAGCGTAAGAAAGCCTCCGTTGTGCTAATAGAGCGTTATCATTGTTCTGGGTCCGAATGAGATGGTGTTCAATTTAGTCATCAAGTGCTTTAATCACATTGGGAGCCCCGGGCTGCTCTAATCACTTTGTAGATATAATAAAGTTCCTCCTCAGACAGAAAGTGGCCCCGAAGAACTTTGTGTTTCTATCAAAACAACAAGCCTATGCATTAATAATAGGGATTATTTTGGGTTTTCTTACAAAGCACTGCTCTTGTTCTTTAGGATATCAGGAGTACGTTCACAAGTTCACAACAGCCGTGTCGTCTTTCTGTGCATGAGTGGCATTTTGAAAAACCCAGTTGTGGCTGTACTGAACCTGGCTGCACACTATTCATAATTAATATGTCTATTAATACACGGATATGGTTAAAGTTCTACAGTAGGTGGTGGGAGCCCGCGGGGACTAACAGATCACATCTAATTAGCCGCACCTAGCACATGAGAGAACTGTCTTTATCTTTTCCCAACTCTTTTTGCCTCCAGGTTGGTGATGAGAGGATGCGTCCCGGGGGAGCCACAGACACTGGCCCCTTTCCCGTCGGTGGGGTGGCATTTCCAGAAAAGGCTCCTCTAAAGGAACACCAGGGTACAGTTAGCATAAATGTCTGACATTCTTCGCTGAATAGCAAACACGCAGCTACGCATTGCTTAGTCATCTACTTTAATTGTCCTGCCATTCTATATTAAAACCAGCCTGTTTCAGCCAATTATTCAGCCAATTACTCCATTCACTTGTGCTGAACGGAGTATTTCCACGACCCTGGGAGGGGATTTCCCATTAACCGATACGTTTGAGCGGGGGACTTTCCATCCATACCTTCTATCGTTTCCTGTTTCCTCCAAGTGCATTTGTCCAAGGGGAAAATGTACATGAAGGTTACATTAGAGGGATGTCACGAGAGGCAAACGTTGTAATGTTACAGGCCTGCAACCTTTGCTTTCAAGAGCTGTGTGCGTCCCTGTTTGAGTGAAGGGATGGACTTGGTCAATTATTCATTATCTAAGCATGAAGCCTTCTAATGTTCTTTGGCTGCTTTCTTCACAACTTGTTTTTTTTTTCCCTCTAATGCCCTGCAGCTCTCAGTTATCTGTTCCAGAAGAAGGATGATGAGAGCGCTTGGTGATTTTTTTTTTTTCTTCCAAATTCATTAAAGCTTGTTATTATAGGACATATGTTGGCGTTTCATCGCAACTGATAACCCTCAAGTAAACTCTCCCCATGCACTCTGGCCCAACCCTGATTGAATTAGCCTTTGCTGCAGCTATCTCCCATGCTGGCAGTCACGCTGAATTTGGCCATGTGAGACGACATGATAAAGGACAGGATTTGATTTGCATTCATGAAGCACTTAGGAAGTTCAAAGCCAACTTACAGGGCAGAAAAGCGAGGCCCTCACTTCAGACGCCAGCTATTTTAGATGCTGCGGTTCACCTTAAGTGACAATACCAATGGAGTTACACCAGGTCCCTGTTGTATTTTGAGGTTATTCGAGTTCGGGAGAGCTCTTTCCCAGGTCAGTGGATGTACAAGCGTCTGAACATTGAATGAAAGGGCATCCGGGTGGTGACATGCCCTGCAGCCAAGTAAAGGCACACCGCCATTTCCTATTATGAGCTCTGTGCTCCAGCTGCAGGCAGGGCTTCCAGATTGTCTGGGGGCCCACCGCCAGTTACCAGACTTATTGCCTGAACAGAACAGTTTACCGTTCCCCATAACCAAAGCTAAAATTGCAAGTGATGGATTATAGTTTCACATTGATAAGGATCTCGGCACGGGGAGCGCTGATGAATCTCCAAACTGAATACAGATGTGCGGGGGAACGAGCTTGAAGAGGGCCGCGTGACATTGAATTACATATCCGACATAGCATCGCTCTCGCTAAATGGTTATGAATATTGATCTAGGCACGTCTTAAGTAAAGGTTGACGTGACATGAGAGACAGACTCAATAGGGCGTACGGGCGCGCACTAAAGACCATTATTCCACTATCTTTCAAACAGTTCTCAGCCCTCACTCTATGTAATATTTAGACTCCCGGGACGACACGTACGGAGCAGTGAGGGGAATTGAAAGTGTGCAGTCTGCGGGAATTAGCGGTAGCCACCTTCAGATTAGGTTTGCAGTGCTCTGGGTGACTAGCACGCTGAGAGAGTGGGATGGAAGCGGAAGAGCACTCAGGGTGACAATTTTCATACCGAGCCATGTGCGAAAACGAACACTGGCTGCAGCAGACATATGGAGGTACAGCGACTGCGGGGTGTCTCAAATGATGTCGTTTACATACCTGACTGGTCCCAGTCGCACGATTATGCAAAAGAGAAGGTGATGCAAAAAGACATAGATGGGGTGCTGAAACTAGTTTGCTCTAGAGGCATGCTAGAGTAAACCATGATTCCCTAGACTTAAAAAAAGACACTGATTTGGCCTTGCTTTTTGCTTTTTAGAGGTTGTGGATGAGCCCTTCTCATCTACGCTGGACAGCACAGTTGAGTTTATGGTCATTCAATTAAGAAGAATGAAATTGTTTGCGCTAATAGTGGAATAAAATAAAAATAAAAAACTACAACTATAACCAAACTTGGGTTACCTTAAACTTCACGTGAGGACACAAGCACAAGGTTCACTATCCTCTCTTGAAAACTGAGAACCTCCAGAATCCATCAGTGATCTTTTTCTGCTGGAGAGTGCATTTGGACTATTAAGATTTGATTGTGAACAGTTGAGAGTAGAGTCCCTTTTTGTTCATTTCCAAACTGGAAAACTGTCAACTCTAAACAAGGGGCGGTCATTCTGCTTTCTAATTGGATAATTGGAATTGGACAAAACAAACAAACAAACAAACAAAAGCAATTCTGAATAAATCAACATACCAATTGTCATCTGTAATACAAAAATGTGATTTGAACATGCTCACATAGATTTCTCACACAAAATATTGAGAAAGAAACCCTTAATTTGATTTAAAAAAAAATATATTCTGTAGCTTTGTAAAACACTTCTTCCCATCTTTTCACAGCTCATAATGAAACATACAATCGGTTTTCCACATCAATGTCTGCCACAACAAACATGGAAGGGAGCAATAAAAGAAGGGAGAGATGACACAGGGCTAATGACACAAGCTAAACTCCCAGCCAGTCTGCTCTTGGCTGCCTGCACTGCCAGGTGAGGCACAGCCTCTCCACATTTATCATTCTTATGCACACTGTAGTTGGCTGCAAGAGTTGCACTGTTGAATAGCAGTAGAATGAATCGTGTGGCTCCATTGGGCTTTACTCTAATTTCACAGGGCACTCCTTTATGTGAGTCATATGCTGCATGATGTGAGCATTTATAGCTGTGAGTTTGATGCCCTGTATTCAGAGAAACTGAGGAACAGTGCAGGTGCTGCAGAGGATGTTGTAAAAGGTAAGTAGCCATTCTGAAGTTTCACTTCTGAGTGCTGTTTTATACATAGATTCATCTTCAAATCTGGTAAGCCGTTAAGAAGGTTTGTTATGAATGAACCTAATATATTAAATCTAGATTAAGATATATAACTATAGAGAGATTTAGATAGGCCTACTGCGAACATGTGACTTTTCCAAGTGGGAGCATCATTCTTAAGTAGCGTGTTTTCTCCGCTTCCCACTGAGACGCCTATTGCTTATACTCTACTGTACTGAGGTGGGCTGTGGGCACCTTCTGACCGTCACTCAGGGTGGGGTTCACCGAGCAGCTTTATCCCGCGCGCCGCCCCGCCCACGCGCTTGGCGCTGTCCGGCGCTGTGGTGCTGAACGCTGGGTACGCACTGCCTGCAGCGCTGTGGACAAGCTGCACGCACCGAGCTGCATGCAGCCCGCTCCGTCTGCCAGGATGAGAGCGCAAAGTTCTGGGGATCTTCTCGGCGGAGCACGCCCTGGACAACTATGACGGAGCTATTTCTCAACTATTTATTTCCTCTTTTTGAATGATTACTCGTCGCCTCCTCGATCTGTTGGGGGTATAACTTGGCGCCAACATGATTTGGGGGCTTGTATTTTACTGCTTCTTCATGCGGGCTGCTGGATATCAGCCCTCGGAGCGGCTGCCTTTCTTTCATGGGCATGTTTTTGAGAACTCACCGACAGCATCCAAAGTAAACGGACTTAGCATTCCAGTCAAGCGCCTAAACGCGCAAAAATGGTGCCCGACCTCCGGACTGCATTTAAAACTGTTTGGCAATGGGAGTGAAGATTTTCGAGTTTTGACTCACCATAACAGAGGAAATGTATTGCTGAAAACTTGTCGGGTTTTAGACAGAGAGAAGCGCTCCGAGTACCTTCTGAACCTGGCTTTGCGCTGTCAGGGCTGTGAACAGGAATGTGGTGGCACCCACACTGTCGCTTCTCTAAAAGTAGACGTTTTGGACACGAATGATCACGAACCGATTTTTCGCAGTGCAGACGCGGTGCACATAACTTTAGATGACACAACTGCTCTCCGTAGTGTAGTGTACAGGTTTGAGGCTGTCGACGCAGACAGCGGGAAAAACGCAGACTTGACATACACATCTGTGCCACAAAATGGCAGTTTCTATGTTGTCCCCAAAACAGGAGAAGTTCTATTAGTTGATTCGATCCTGGGCCTGCCCTCTGAAGTTAGATTCACTGTTTACGCCAGAGACCACGGCTGGCCCCAACTGACCAGTAAACCAGTCATGGTCACGGTCTCTCCACAGCGTTGGGCCACTGCTGAATTAGCGGGGTCAGTGCGGTCAATGCGTGGGCCCAGAGCTTTACTTGACCCGGACACTCTCCTCTCTCTCAACGTGTCTGAAGACGCCAGCATCGGTTCTGTAATCACGAGCCTGAGTCCCAGCAGGTTCCAGTCAGCCGCCTACGAGCTGCTTCACCCGGAGCCCCACAAGTCCCCGGTGAGCGTGGGGCGCGACAGTGGAGATATCATTATTACCAGGCGCCTGGACAGAGAGAGTGAGCCTGTGCTGGAACTCACGGTTAAGATCCAGGACAAACGAGGTGCGTTTTTTTTGTTTTTTTTTTTGTATTCAAAGTTTGTGTGCGCGTGTGTGTGTGTGCGTACGTGCAAAGATGGTGCACACGTGACGTCCAGTTAAACCAGAGCATATGTTCACTCCAAGTCTGCAGTAATTGCCTTTGTGTTGGTACAGTTGGCAGGTAGGTAGGTGGTAGGTCTGTGCATAGCATGAAGTAAAGGCTAGACACACACTCTTGCATAAAAACAAACAAACAAACAAATAAACAAACAAACAAACAAACAGAAAAACATTGAAGTTCCTGGGGCAAAAGTCATGAGTTTTTAAAGGCCCTTTACCTGATTTTTCATGAAGCTAAAGAATCGCTGGTTGCATGGATAGACAATAGTGAAAGATATTATGTGTATTATGGCTTGTAGTGATTGGACACATGTACAGTTTGTGAACATGACATTCATCATTTGAAAGCTAAGAACATCCAGCATTCAGCGACTGAGATTAAACTACTGATGTCCGCACTACATAAATAACTTTCAAATCATGTAAATATTAGATTTGGACAGGGGGGGGGGGGGGCCCTATACCTTTAAAGAGAAAGGGTTT
>OMNZ01015545.1:2220-20256 GCA_900303255.1 Lesueurigobius sanzi | reverse complement strand
CTGGGGGGAAAATCTGGCCCTCTATCAGAGAACCTTTCCCCCCCCCCCCCCCAGGATCATTTTGAGAATCATTCATATACATTGAACAATTAATTGTCTGAGAAAAGAAAATGACTAAAAAGTGCTTGAATTTAAAGAATGTATGCAAATTTTAGATAGATTTAGACTATTTTCAAGTAAGTTTGCCAAAGTATATTATTTTCCTGCTATGGACTATTTTTGTTTGAATTTAGAAGTGTTGCTTCAAAGCCCCCAATAGGTTATATATGATGCACAACATTGACATTTGTAGAGTGTAGTGAATACTTTGGAACATGATTGGGAGGTTTGGCACCTGGTCCTTTGACGAAGCAGAAAATCTGCCCCACACATGGTCAACTTGTCTCCCCCTGGTTTAAAGACTTTCTCAGCCTGTAGAACACAACAGTCCAAGCTCCTCCTGATGCTGGAAGTTAAAATCCCATTCAAAATCTACTTAGAGACTTAAACAAAACCAAAAGAAACATAATCATGATACAGTATAAAACCACCCCTTATTAGAAAGACCTGAGATCTAGGTTTATGAACGTTGAGGATCATGTTTTGTGTTGTTTAATAAGACTATATGGCGACTTATGGTCTGGGTGTGACATTACTCAAAAATGAAATTGTATGGTCCAAAAACATAATTAATGGGTAATAGTTCACAAATTGTTTATTCAATGACAAATATATAATGCTTATTTCATTGTTTTGACTGTTTTAATGTTTGAAAATGATCCAAATTTCAGAGTGTCCTTTTATTGTAGACAGCCTAAGGAACACCTATGCAATGAGGTGGGATTAGTGTTGCCACCTGTCCTGGTTTTACCTGATTGTCCTTCTTTTTAATGGCCTGTCCCGGGGGAAAAAAATATTCTCCTGGGACACTTCCTATCCTGTATATCACCTTTTACCTGCCCACTAGCGCCCCCAGGTGTCTACAATCAAAAACTGTAGGAAATAAGCCAAAACAATAAAGACTGGACATTTTTAAAGCAATTAACTGAATAAATAACAACATAATGGTATTAAAATTAATCAAAATATTACTGTTGAGAGCAAAATAATATTATTAGTAAACACATCTGTTGACATTAACCACTTAAAGTAACTACTTAAAGCAAATCTAACACAGCTCCATCACAAGGTTATGTCCAATTTCGCAGTAGAAGGACATTTTTTGTCTTGGGTTAGATGTGAAGGGGCCACTGCTTATAAGCAAAAGGGTCGATTGGGTTGTGAAATGTCCAGGTTTTTTGGGGTGGCAACCCTAGGTGGGATGCATTCTCTATACCAGGGGCGCCCAAAGTGGGGCCTGCGGGCCAAAGTCGGCCCTCAAGATGGTGCTTAAATTTGTATTAATTTTGATTCATTTGTGACCGAATAGACTGCCACTAGTACCTAAGAACGCCAAAACAGCATGTCCTACTCAAAAGCACTATAGTTAAAGGATATTACGAGATAGACCTGTTTAAATTTGGTCTTTACATGCGAAACTGTATTGCATTTGGCCCTTTGCCTGCTAATTTGGCCCTCCATGGAAAAAAACGTTGGGCTCCCCTGCTCTAGACAAAGGAGTCCTCACTAATACAGATTTTCACAGATTTGTGATAGAAATGGGTGCATCGGTTAAATCCCCATAACGTCACACCTTGGACTTATCTGTGTTTTATGGGTTTTTCCAACTGTTTCCAACCGACTGGTCAACGATCACTGTATGATTGCTAGGTGTCATAAAATGCTCTCCAACATGTCAGCCTCCAGAAGCAGCCACTAATCACCTGTCTGAATGCAACCGATTGTGTATACAAAAGGTTTTATCAATGTTTTTTTTTAATCCTGGTTAAATAAAGATCAAATAAAAAATTAAAAAATGAAAAGATGCAAATTGAGAGCAAAAACAAAGTGTTGTGTTAAAATTTTTGTTGAATGTATAGATTGTAATATGTAAAATAAATAAATACATACCTACTATGTGTTTATTTTTTTTTACATGATTATTTTGCCAGTCCTGTTTCTATTTATTAAGTTTAATAAAGAACCAAACACCTGTGGAGTCATTAAGTTGCCACACACAAGGGAAAGTTGACTTATGATTGTTTTATATACCAATAATTACTGTCACATATAAGTAAAGAAGCATTTGATTAACATTTTGAATAGCCTACATGACTACTAAAACCCCTGAAGAGATAAGTAGGTCACAGGTCACGACTGCTGCTGTCTGACCTCTTTTTGCAGCTGTTGTGCGTAAAACTGTCCCCCTGTTAGAAAGGGTAGTGATGCCCCGCCCACACTTCCGCTCACAGAGGTTCAAGCATGGGTTCAAGTCTCTGGGTTATTAAAAAAAAAAAAAAAAAAGTCTCTGGGTTACTAAATGGATGTTTCATCGTTCCAATGGTTACATCCATGCCATAAAAGTCTTTCAGAAAGACAGTGCAGACTTTTTGTCCAGGCTTTGAAGAATATGTGGTCAAGGGGAGGGGAGACGGCCAGCCTCGAGTTTATATGTCGACAATTCAGTGCCATTATTCTTTATGGGCATACAAGCTTCCTGTAGCTTTGTCAATACAATCAACCCAATCAACATAAGGTCAGTTTAGGCTACGGGTGCAGAATTGTGCACAACGCGCGCTCTTCCTGTTTGAGCGTGACGTAACGCAGCGGGGTAAGCGGTCGGGGGGAGGGCGGTGCTGCAGAGGATCACTATATTGCAGACAACCGGCGAGGCTTTCTCCCCCTCTCTGCTCCGACTCCCGTTGGTGTAGCCGCAAAGTGAACCGCGGACATGGCTGGATATCTGAAGGTCCTCAGCTCCCTGTCGAGGGCAGCGACTACCCTCTCCAGAAACCCCGCGGTGCTGGCGCCGGCTGCAAATCACACTCTGCAACAAAGAAACTGTGAGTGGTGCCAAGTCATCCTCAGCATCATCTTTCTGTGGCCGCTTGTCTGCAGCCGATTACTGCTCTGCTAACATGGCGCTTCTGCTGTTGTGGCTCGGGTTACGGTCTGCCTCTGCGAGCTCTGCTAAAGCTAACCATCTTCAGGCCGTAAACCCGGCTATAGGGGCAAGGACGACATGTGTTTGCTGAATGAAACTTGAGGCGATGCTATCTGAGACTGGTTTAATGTTCCTGGGAAATTAATAGCGTGCATTGCTAGCGCTCAAAGTGGTGAACAATTACAAATAATGCGTAAAGAAAACAGTCGAATCTCGCCGAAAATCAATTGGTCAATTAGTCAATCAGCCCGGAGAAGCCACTTGTGTACGGACGGAGTTGTGTTTGGTCAAATAAGTGGCCCAAGGTCAGTCTCCGCAAACGGGACTTGACTGATCTGTGCAATGGCCGCCGCTTTTCTCCTATGAGTCCCATCTGCGCTCAGGCTCTGCTGCTGCTGCTGCTGTACACCATCGGCTTTTGCTAACTTTCACCTTCATTCGCCTTTATTTTCATTTCTCAGGAGCGAGGGTTTTCAACATTGTGTCCAGGCCTTTCCCACATTTAACCAAGAACTACTTGGGAATTAAATGCACAAGTTGTGGCTTGACCTGAATGTCTTTGCACAGTTTACTCAAGGGGTCAGATCAAGGGCGCTATGAAGTTGTTTGGGTGAGAGTTACAGGCCCCCCAAGTGGATTAAACACATCAAAGTCAGTCTAGGATAGTTTCTTAAACTGGTCCATATGCCAGTGACCAATGGCCAAACCGTTATAAGTTTGTAAGCCAAACTTTCTGATTCATGAAATGGCCAGGGTGTGCGCACCTGCAAGCCATTTAGCATTTTGTTTTAATTGCACAGCAGTGACCCCTTATTACACATTTGGGACCATAAAATCATATTGCAGTCTTTTTTTTTTCTTTTTTTGTCATTTCATAGGAGACGGTGCATTAACGGTGTTGGTATAAAATTGCAAATTGTGAAATTTTTTTGTGTATACGGTCAACATCTACCTGTTGACCGTATACACATCAACAGGTAGATGTGTATACAGTGTGATAATGGTGAAGTGTATTTTGCTTTTCTCTAAACTTGACTCTATACTTTTTTATATATCGTTAATTGATGTTTATGACCATACATCCTGCGAACAGTGGAGGGTAGGGTACATCATTCTCACTCTGTAAGGCAAGCTTGCATCCAAGAAAACATTTAATTATTGTGTTCTTATCCCAAACCTTAAACGTTTTGAGACTCTTAATAAGCATTTGTCATTCTCAGCCGTCAAGATCATACAACTGAAGGTTATATGGGCCTTCAGTTTGTGTACTTTGATATGTGATGTGTCAGCTGAGCACAGTGCCTCCTTTATGATCATAGAGTGGTTTTAGGGAAGAACTGGGGGCAGTCTGGGTGGCTTTTCTGTCCTTCCTACGTTCTTAATTCCGATGTTGGTCTTCTGAACTCTAAACAACCAAAGCAACCTACGGTGTTCTGCCTTTGCTTTGTTGAGTTGCTCCTTGGTTACATAACCGATCCCCATGTGCTCTTCCCCATTGTTACTACCACAGTTATACGGCCAAACCTTTACTATTTTATTTGGCAATTGTCAAACCTTTGCACACTTTTAACCCAAAGCTAAAGTGCACAATAAAGTCTTATCAGATATAGTATGCCTATCAAATTCTTCATCCACCAATTCTACTGTAACTTTAGGAAATGGATAACCACTATTCTCATGCAGACAACCAAAAGCCTGTTTTAAATGTAGTTTCTTTTCACATTAGTATTAGCCCTCTGTAAGCTTTGTTCCGACTGTCTTTTCCTCTGTCAGGCTCTTACATAAGGAAAATGTCAGCGGTGCTCCTGGTTTATTTTGAGCCGCTGCATGTGCTCGTGCAGCTGCTGGGAGCGGGTGTACAGCTCTGGGCTTTTCAGATCGTAGCCCAGGGGTGGCTGAAGTCTGAACATGAATGAAGTGAATCTGCGTTGGCTCGTGTTTATGTTCGGAAGTTAATGCCTAATCTACTCGAGTCTGCCTTATAGAAAGTCACCGCTAAGCCTTTAAGTCAGTCCTGTCTAGCTATTTCTAGCAGTACAAGCACTTTTCAATGTTTCCCACACAATTCTCCTTGCACTATGGGGGCACTAGTGATCCTAATAGTGATGTTTTTTGTTAAGACGTGTGTTTGGAGTGAAAAATATGTCGTTGTCATACCTTTTGCAGACCCTTTTAGACAGTAGGGGGGCCACCATAGTCTGGGATAGTAATGGGAGACCCTGCATCTGCGTTGTTCATGTTACTAGATTGGAAGGTTTAATATTTTTAAAGACCAATTGACAGATGTCCCCATTTTATTTTTGTTTTTATTTATATGATATTGTCCAAGTTTATGTTATGTTGTCAGCTAGTTACTTGTAAGTTGTCCAGGTATGTTCCACAGTAGCAAAATCTAGATTGTGTACTATTTTTAGACATCCAAGAAGCTTTCTCATCTCTGAAAAGCGCGCCGACACAACTTAGAAGGGCCGAGAGTCGAGACAATGTATCGTTTTGCATTTGTCATCGTCCGTAAAGCGATATTAACGGCATCATGCTTCCAAATGCTTTCAGTCAGCCATGTTTCAAAGAGGGTTGGTGCTAGATAGTCGGGAGGGACGGTCTGCTGTGATTTTGGATAGATGCACGAGTTGGTCTGTCTCAAAATATACCTAATTATAACCCCCAACCTTAACCACATCCCTGTTCTTACCCTTAATTTGTGCCATGACATATCAAGTTTTCACAGCAGACTGTCCCTCCCGAGCTGACTATCTAGCATTAGTCTTTCAAAAGTAGTTTACAATCCTGGCAGGACTGGTAGGGGCAGCACTGTACACCTACCCTCGAGAGAATCTGAAGGGGGGGGGGGGCTCTTAGTTGTATAGCATTTTTCATATGACACAGTCACACCCAAAGCACTTCACACATGAAAGGGAGGGGTCTGAGTTGGAATTCAATCGAAATCTCAATCTGTTATTGTCGGATGCAGTAGGGCTGCACGATATTGGGTAAAACGTGCGATATGTGATACAGGCATGCCATATTGCGATATTATTGCGATACTTTAATAAACCGTTTCAACGCAGTTTGTTCCATTCAATTCAGACACAAGCAAGTACATTCTTTTTCAGCAAATTGTGTCAAAATGAGACCTCAAAAACACTAAATCGGAATCAAACCAAGGCCAACATTTGAACTAAATGAACTGAAGTTTTGCACATTCATAAGTTCCAAGCATATTTGGAGTGTTGGCAAAAAAAATGTAAAAATCTCAGTCAGATGGAAGACTTGAGTGATTCTTGCAATAGATATTGCCAAATATTACGATGTGATATTTTTTGCGATATATTGTGCAACCCTAGAGTCATTGTCATGAGGACTTCAATAGTCTGGTCTACAGCCAAGTCTGTGGCAGGAGCAGCACCGTGTTTGCATTTTTGTGTGTATCAAATAATAATTCTTGAAAATTGTTGCTCCTTGTTCAGGTGGTGACATCACAAGATCTGTATTCTGTATTTGTCTATTTAATCTCCCTTGATGTAAACATTATTTTTATTTTATGCAGATGCAGACAAGCGCATTAAGGTGACCCAGCCGGTGGTGGAGATGGATGGAGATGAGATGACTCGCATCATCTGGGAGTTCATCAAGGAAAAGGTAAGCTTCCCTCCCGTCACAACAAAAATAAGTAAATGAACGGCGACGGAAACATGTTTTTGTGCATGACTTGCCTAACTTTTGGCGGCTTTCTAAATTCCAACCCTGACTTTTTGTTTTTCAGCTGATCTTGAGTAATGTGGACGTGGAGCTGAAGTACTATGACCTTGGGTTGCCATACCGTGACCAGACTGACGACCAGGTCACCATCGATTCGGCCCTGGCCACCATAAAGTACAATGTTGCGGTGAAATGTGCCACCATTACACCAGATGAGGCTCGAGTGGAAGGTCAGTCCCCAAGATTTAAATGTACAAGGAAGTGTATTAAATGCCTCATCAATTGATCACTATTGTATTAAAATATTTTTTTGTGTTTATTCATTTCTTCAGAGTTCAGCTTAAAGAAAATGTGGAAAAGCCCAAATGGTACCATCAGAAACATTCTGGGAGGGACTGTGTTTAGAGAGCCAATCATTTGCCAGAACATTCCACGGTTGGTTCCCGGTTGGACACAGGCCATGACCATCGGCAGACACGCCTTTGGAGACCAGGTGAGATCAGGACGGCCTGGTGGCAATGTTTAATTAATGCCCCAATGAAACTGCAGCACTCAACTTAATCAATTGTTCTGTGCCTGCAGTACAGAGCCACAGATTTTGTTGTGGACAAGCCTGGGAAATTCAAGATGATCTTCACCCCCAATGACGGCACTGCTGCCACTGAGTGGGAGGTGTACGATTTCCCCGCAGGAGGCTGTGGCATGGGCATGTACAACACAGATGAGGTGAGTGTCCACTGCTTTAAGTATGACAAATGTGCAGCGGGCATAGAACCACTTTGTTTTCCTAAAATGAGAATGAAGCCTAAAGCGAAAAGCTGTAAAATGGCATTTTACTTGGACTGTGTTCATCAGTCACTTGGTGTCATAAATGCTCTCCATATAATCTACAAAACTGCTGCCATGTAGAGTAAGGGCTGAGTTTTGATTCGCTGAGTAATCAAAAGAAGGGCACTATGGGTGTGGAACAACCTTGTAACATGTGTGATGTTGAACAGTAGTAGCTCTGTGCTCGTCTTACCACGATCTAAACACTTCAGATGTGCCCTACGATACATGCAGTATATGATGAGTGAGTGAGTCTTCATTCGCCCATGTGCTACTGCTGTTTGTTTACTCAGCTGTTTGCTGAAGGTCGCAGGTCGCCGCAGATGGCGGTGAAAGTCGGGTGACTGACCTGCTGCACTGATAATCTGTGACATTTGACCTCTCTCAGTCCATCACAGGCTTTGCTCACAGCTGCTTCCAGTATGCCATCGCCAAGAAATGGCCCCTGTACATGAGCACAAAGAACACCATCCTGAAGGCCTACGACGGCCGCTTCAAAGACATCTTCCAGGACATCTACGAGAAGTCAGTCTGCACCTGCACTTTTACACAACACTGTTATTAATAAAAATCAGAGTTTTAGTTTGTGATTATCTTAAATGTTCAAATCCCACAAAATTTGTATTGGTAATGACTTGAAGGCAATTTGTAAGTGACCTGAAATGTCTACCAACAATGAATCAATCTTGTTTGGTCGGCCACTGTGCATTTTTGTAGCCACTTGCAACACCTCTTACCTACTCAGAGCTGGACTTGCCTCTGGTGACATAAGTTTTACATTGCTAAGGCTTATTGAAAAGAAATTGCCTTATTTTCAGGGTTAGAGTTTTCATTAATCTGCTTTGTGAAACGAGGTCATGGGTTTTAATTCAATCCTTAGAAAAGATTGGTGCAATATTTCCCAACTTTTTAGTTTTGTCGAGCCATCCTAATTATTATTCCGATAATGTTCAACAACTCCCTATTTGTAAAATAATATGCTGTGTTCAAACTAATTCTTAAATACTCTCAAAATGCATATCCTTTTAGTGTTAAATAGCTTTTTAAAGAACATAATATTCAATACTATTCAGTATCTCCTTTTTTTAACATGAAGTTTTCCAATAGCCCCTGCTCCATGTTTTTGTACCCGCAGAGGTCCCATGGCCCTGGCTGAGAAACACATGTAACATGCAACATATTAATTACTTTCTCTTTATCCAGGCATTACCAGCCGGAGTTCGACAAGCTGAAGATCTGGTACGAGCACAGGCTGATCGACGACATGGTGGCTCAGGTGCTCAAGTCGTCCGGAGCCTTTGTTTGGGCCTGTAAGAACTACGATGGAGACGTACAGTCTGATATCCTAGCACAGGGTGAGATGCTTGTTACACACATGTACCTTACTACACTAAATCAAAGTGACATATTTCAGTTTTCTTGTATATTGTACAGCCCTTCTGTACTCCTTAACCTTAAGTTTCTTTTTCATGACCTTGATGCACAGGCTTCGGCTCTCTGGGGCTCATGACGTCTGTCCTCGTGTGCCCTGATGGAAAGACCATCGAGGCGGAGGCGGCCCACGGCACAGTGACCCGGCACTACAGAGAGCACCAGAAGGTCAGGAGTTTTCGGTCTACGTACGATCGGGCTTATCCCATCTGTTCACTTGCGTCTAAAAGCCCCAGGTATTCAAACTGTCTGTCATGTCCGCTGATAAAAGGGCTGAGCTTCTCGCCTCAGTGGGTGCGATTGACAGTTGAGGAATCAAGGAATTGAGGCTTTAAGGACACTCAGTAACAGGGAGGGCATGGGACACCCCTATAGCCTTAACTGTAGGTGTGCTGCCCCCTTGTGGTGGTAGAACCTTCTTTAAATCTATATCAGTGGCTTTGTGAAGTGAACACTCTGATGCACATTAGGCTTAGGGAATGTCCAATAAAAAACACATTAGGCTTAGTGCAAATTTAAAGCCTGTTCTTGGCGGTAATATGGGAGGCCCTCTGTTGGTGCAATTGTCTTTTATTTTGGTCATTTAATGGTGAAGGTAAATGGTTTTGTGATGTTTGTAAAGCATGTGAACCCCTGTCACAAGACAAATTTCTCCTGCGGGAGACGATAAAGGATTATCCTTATGAAATTTCAAATGGTTTGAATATTTGATAAATTTGGACCTATGTTCACACAAAAAAAGAAGTCACAAAAGAAGCTTGGGAAATGCACTTCTGCCATTGAGAGTGACATGAAATTTCCGTTGAACCACAAATGGGAAGGAAACAATGACACTAAATGTTGCCGAGTCATGTTCTTTTGTTTTATTCCAGTAAAACCTAAAATATGTCTTTGAATACTGATTTACATATTTTTGTCCCCTGTGCTTCCCTGTATGGCAGCACAATCCATTCACAATTGGCAAATCTCAAAGACTGCAATTACTCAGACAGTACAATATCATGTGCAAAGGACAACAAAATGTGTCTCCATTACGGTTGTTTCTTATATATATAAAACCTGTTTAATTATGACACAAGGAGATATACATTTCAAATTAATTAACCCTTATTTAGGTATCTACAAAAAAATAATTGCATGTTTGACTAGGTGTCCTTGCTATCCAACCACACTTAACTGGGAATAGCTCACATTACACTTTCAGTCATAGTATATTTATTAAGTGTACCTTTTTGTCTAATTGTACTTCCAGGGAAGACCAACCAGCACGAACCCCATCGCCAGTATCTTCGCCTGGACTCGGGGCCTGGAGCACCGTGGAAAGCTCGATGGCAATCCTGACCTCATTAAGTGAGACCCGCTGTACTGTGGTTTTATATGGGTGACTTGAACGAATATGTGATTTAAGTTGCTGTTGTGGCCTCCAGGTTTTCACAGACACTGGAGAGGGTGTGCGTGGAGACGGTGGAGAGCGGGGTAATGACCAAGGACCTTGCAGGCTGCATTCACGGCCTTCCAAAGTAAGATTTCTTCTTTTTTTTAACCACCTCAGTCTTCTACTAGTGAAGTGACCATTGGTGTGCAAAATGTGCCACTGTATGCTTTATTTTAGTAATTGGGACTTTTCTAAATGTTTATTCCCGCTTCTGTTTAGCTGTAAGCTGAATGAGCATTATGTCAACACCACCGACTTCCTGGATGCTATTAAGACAAACCTGGATAAGGCCCTGGGAAAATGAAGGAACATTGCAACGATGGATCCTCTTGCTTTTGTACCTCATTTCTAACTTAAAGGTCAATAAACTGACGTTAAACTGAAGGAAGCTGAACATTGTAGGATTTGTAGAGCTCTTAGAGCTGTCCACCTGCTGCCTCCCCGACTGTCCATCATTTCAAGGTTGTATTTTTGTAATGTGAGAAATGTAATATACTGTTACACCTTGGGAAAGACTGTAAAACGTCCACATCAATAAAGCTGGTTTGACCACTCTGAGAACAAGTGTATTTAACGTTGTTACAGCCGTATTGATGAAATAATGATGGTAGATGCATTTCTTTGTGATCACTGACTGCACAATTGTTTTTAACTCCTGAATTAGACCAGAGCCGGTAACCAGTGGGTGCTGATTCAAAATCTGACTTGAATGACATAATAGACTTTATTTTTAGACTTATTATGAACAGGGTGATTTTCACAGTAGCTGTCATGTGACTGTACTCGATAAGTTTCCTTTACAAATAAAATGTTCATGATGGCACATCAATTCAATAAAATGTGAAATCTCTGTTTATCGTCCATAAGTGTGAAATCTGCATTAATTATCGTTATCTGTAGTTGACCAACAGTTTTAGGTTAATGTCCAGGGGCTGACAAGTGGATGGAATAAGCCACATACTGGAAAACCTCCAATTTCTTATAGCTTAAAATACTAGTCAAGTGTTCAACAACATTCAATATGTGCATTACTGTGATGGCTAAATGTTTCCGCAAGGGGGCAGCAAAGGGCCAGACCGGAACATGTGGCAGCCTACTGGTTGGTTGGCCACATTTTCCTCAGCCTCTCATGTTGCACAGCCAGAGTAAAGTCATTTCTCTGATGTATAACGTGAAATAGTATTCGTAATGGACTCAAATCAATAGTAAAAATGAGTTCTTCCATCAGTAGATGGTGTTGTACAGGCGCTAATTTGAAGTAGCCGCACGAGCTACCAATCATGGCATCGACAAACGTAAAAGGTAAGACGATGTTTTTTTTTCATAAATACCTTTTCAATCTAATATTGATTTTACTAACACTAGTTGTGATGTTGATTGCACAAAATAATGCAAAGCTGTTAATGTTTACTTTTTTTTTTTTTACCTCTCCCCACTAGGGTTGGTATCTCAATACTACCGTAAATCGATTATAAAGCTGATATCGCGAAGAGATATTCAATCCCTCTGGTATCGATACTTTTGCCATGTCACCATGGGCAATTCACAGCTCATTTTAGTCGACAATGCTAAAGGCAAAAGTGCTGTCAGTGCTGGAAATATTTCAGATTGCTACCCAAACCACCAAATTGAGCAGCACCATGGGCATGAATTTGGCAAAACATCTAAAAGATAGACACCTCAAACTCTTCTATGAAATGAAGCAGGTTTGTAAATAATATTAAAGGCAGCAAAATCGACTTTTTAGAGCCTTTAAGCATGCTACAATTTTGTTCCCTCATCAAAAACACATCTGGCATATTAATACACATTTGAAATACAGAATTATTTATAATCTATTTTTGCAATGTGAAAAAGGTAGTGTTCTTCCTCAAAGAATTGTCAATAAAAAGGTATACCTAGTATTGAAATAGGGATCAAGTTTTTTTTTTTACAGCATCGAAATCGAGTTTGAAATTTAAGTATCGTGACAACACTACTCCCCACACTTTGGGTTGCCAGGTCTCTCTAATCAAGTCTGTATTAGTGCTAGTGCAGCCTGCAGTGGTTAAAGCTCTGTGACTGAATTCTGGAGGGTTTGCACTTGTTCACGTGGAAAATTGTGGCTATTCATTTGCAGTTTAATGCAGCCCAAGTTCAATTGTAGTTGTGCTGTTTACAAACTTTGTGAAATTCTATCCTCAAGAGATGTAAAACATTTCAGATCACTTAAGTTAATTATGTGTAAGCCGACCCAACACGCCAAATTGCTATATTAAGAAAAAATATTGAGAATTAATGCTTTGATTTCTCACAGTCATGGAAACTTCACCACACATTTGGGACAACGCAGCTCCACCCAGTTTCCCCTCAAGCCTCGCATCCAGATTCATCCAACAACCAGTAAAGCACGGAGAGCCTGATCATCACAAGGCATAAACTGGTAGGAAGTACACTATACAGCCATAACTACAGCCACCGTCAGTGCACTCCTCCTAAACAGCCGTAAACTAAACAAAACACCTATAGAAATTGCGAACGAAATCACTGTCACTGAAAAGAAAGAATAATGGATTTAGGAACTAAGGTTGACCAAAATGTTTCCTTAAAATTCACACCCAGTTATTCAATTCTCAGAGGCCGATGGGTTTTAGTATTGTAGCCCAACCAGCGGTGCAGAGACCCTGCTTATATTTCAAAAGTTATTTTGTAGTAAAGAAAAGTAGAGTATTTTAGCTTTGTTTTGAATAGCACACAACAAAATGTCCAGAGTCTAAAATGAAAGACCTTCTCGATGCCATTCTTGTGTTTGCATGGTTTAATGTGTGCAGGCAGCTAAAAGTGTGAAATCTGAAAATATAATGGCATAATTTCCCCTTCTCATTACCAGTACTTCCCGTCCTCTGTATATATTTTTTCCAATGCAAGTTATACATTTTTGGGAAGTTTACACAATAATTCATGAATATTTTCATTCAGTTTAATACATTTCAGGGATTTTAAATAATTGTCAAATTCTATTAGAAACACTTTGAAGTTAGGGGGTGATTTGAGAAGTCTTTGTTAATGTATAAAAAAAATGGCTAGACAGAGGACTAAATTATAACAGAGATGTTGTTTTGAAGAAGAGTACTGAAGGTGACAATGTCTCTTGAAACAGGACCTGGGCTTCAATCTCCTTTTGTATCCAGTCCTGCACATGCTTCCAAAAAAGTTCAGTTTTCATACATTCAAAAAATATATCATCTGTTGTTTCCATGTTTATCTCACAGAAGGTACATAAATTATCCTCTATATTAAATCGTTTTCTTAGCAATTCTTTCAAAGGGTAAACTTCCTGTCCTCTGTATACCACATATACTGTACATCCATCGTGGTCTTTTGATTTGAAGTAATTACTAGGTGCTTTTTGGGGAGTAAAATACTCAGACAAAACAAAACAATTGTGGAAATGTAGCTTTTCGAAATCGCTTCTCACAATACTGGTGTATGAATACTGCAGTTCTGTCTCGAGGCACCTCATTTTGGAGAAATGATTCGAATAACCACACACTTTTTCATATTGTTGGTTGCACTGAAACTGTGAGAAAAGAATTTGGTTGATTCATGTGTAGTTTCTTATTGTTTATTGTAAAAGTCCTCATGTTACAATGGTGACTTCACTCTGAAATAATTGCAGTCTGTATCTTGTTAAAGAATATTTAGAATCTTCTCACTCTTTGGTGAACATTTGGTTGGTGTGAACGGCAAATACAAACACAGGCTGTCTGACCAACATATATGATTTTAGCTTGAATAATACGTACTTTAAAAGTCAAACTTGCAAAACACCCTGGCTTTAGGAGTCAGACCACAAATTATATATTGTTAGCGTTTTAAACAAATATTTCAATTTAATTATATTAATTTCACAGTTTGTACAGGACAGCTGAAGTTATTAGTGATTCAGGTGGAATTGATGGAGAAAGTCCACTTCGACGGCACATGAACCCAAAGTTAGTTTGTTCTGGTTTAGTAAACTTTGCGTAAACTCCTTTGCTGAGAGAAGTCTGTTCTCGTAGTCAAATTAGGTCCAGTCAGTGTCTGGAGCCTCGGTGGATGATGTCTGCTTTTGCTTTTGTTTTCTCCAAGATAGAAGTTTCCAAAGTTGTCATCTGGATTGGTTTTGTTCGAAGACATTTCCCTTCCTCTTTATTTATTTATTTTTTTTACCGTTAGTGGTTATTTCTCGTCACATTTAGGTGCAGGTGCTTTCTTCTAAAATATATTTTCTATTTGTCAGTTTTGGCAGTAGATGTGCAATAAGGAGATTCCAGTGCATGTGGTAGAATAAAGTCTTACGGGCTCGTTTTAATCATCTCTGGAAGGCTGTACCGCCCCATGCTTTTCCCATAGGCGCCGTAATACTCCATCGGTGACAGTTTGTTTATTTCCGCCACGTTGCCGCTGTTGTTGATATTGGCTCGGTTTTCTCTCTCGCTGAAGTCAAAGTTCTCCTCGTAGTCTTCCTGGCCCTCTGCATCTTGGGCGTGTTCTGGGGAGACGGACAGAGACATTCAGGCTTGTGATTTTTGTGCTTCTTTTTGCGTACTGGATTCTCACTACATGGAAGCAAAATCTACACACAGGCTTACAGTTTCTGGATCGGGTCAATGAAATAAATGTATCAGACTAAATAGAGCTAGACAATATATTAACATATGAAAGAAATGTAGCAGAGGCCTAAACAAGTTCATATATTGGTCCCAACTTGGTGCTAATTTGCTTATCAATTCTGGAAAACGAATCAATACTAAATAAAACAGAAGGCAGCATTTACACCCCCAAAACAACATAGAATTGGACTGATTCATGCAATTTCAGGTGACTAGGGCTGCAAGTCTACGTCGTTTGTCCGTAAAGTACTTGTTATAGTTTTCTATATCAGATTTATTTTTTGTTTACTGGTGAGAATGCAAAATCATCTCATGTAAAGCGCTGTGACTGTCTGTGAAAGGCACTATATGAATAAAGCTCTTCTTCTTCCTCTTCTTCCTCTTCCTCTTCTTCCTCCTCTTCTTCCTCTTCTCCTCCTCCTCCTCCTCTCATTACATGTGAAGTTTCAGAGTCACTTTTCAGGATCATTGTCACATAATGCTATCAACAACTTGCCTGCTTGAAAAAAAATATGCTTTTCTTTTCACAAATTTTACGATTTACCGAAAGAGGACAACACTAATTTCATTCCACGCTATGCTAGGACGAGGTATCGGGCACAGAGCCTTGAGCATTGAGCATTGTTAATGACCAGTCACGACAATACTATGTTGATTTCAAGAATATCAAGTTCTTTAAGTAATTTGTTTTGTAAGCTGATCAGTGAAGAAGCATTTTGTCCAGTAGAAAAGAAATGTATAGAATTTGAGTGTCATATTGCTACATAAAACAGAATATGTATTATTGGATCCTCTGGCTTGTCCAGGAGAAGATAACTTGTCCGAGACGGCAAAAGGAAATAAAAAGGTGTTTAAAATGTACCGTGTCCGTCCATTGTAGCGTCCAGGATGCCGTGCTTGACCTTCATGTGTCTGCTCAGGTTCCCCTTCAGGTTGAACTTGCTGGTGCAGTAAGGACACTTGAAGGGTTTGTTGCCAGCGTGCAGATGCATATGGCCCAGGAGGTTGTACATCCTGTTGAATGACTTGCCACACACCTAGAAAAAATCGATTAAGATAAAAATAATGAGTCGGAAAGAGGACAATCATTGGTAACTTCAAAACAGCACACATCAATGCTGCATTAATATCAGATTGACTGGCCTTGGTTTGATCCAGATACAGCCCTCAAACAGTGTGTAAGTCTCACCTTGCATTTGAAGGGCTTGACGGGCAGGTGGACAATCATGTGTGTCTTCAGCGTCTGCTTTTGGACAAACGTCTTGAAGCAGATGTGGCACTGGAAAGGTCTGACGCTGGCGTGGATCAGCATGTGTCTCTTCAGGTTGGCCGACAGAGTGAACTCTCGAGAACACACGTCACACTTGAACTCCTTCATGCCCTGCCCACACAAATACACAGAGTTATGCACAGATCTGCAGTGTGTTGTATGTGCTGTAACAGTATAACAATAACTGTGAGTTTCAGTTATTATGTACCTTGTGTGTGAGGGCGTGCTGTCGCAGATGGTGGATCTGGACAAACTCCATGCCACACTCTGGGCAGACAAAGGGTCGCACGTTCTGGTGCTTCAGGAGGTGGTTCTGCAGCTGGCTGCGGTAGGAGAAGGACTTGTTGCACTCGCTGCACTGATAGCTGGTTGGACCTTGGTGGCTGGCCTGATGGCGTTTGAGGTGAGCGTAGCTAGGGAACTCCAGTCCACACTGAGCGCAGACATGACACTGGCCGTTCTCATGCTTGTTTTCGTGGGTCCTCAGCTCACTGGGGTAGGCGAAGCCTCTCCCACAGAAGCGACAGGTGTAGGGCTTGATGTCTGTGTGCTGCAGCATGTGCCTCTTCAGGTGGCTGGTTTGAGTAAAAGCCTTCTCACACACGGTGCACTTGTGCGGCCGTGTGCCTTGGTGAGTCAGCAGGTGGGTCTGGAGGTGGCTGGGCTGCTTAAACAGTTTCCCACAGTGCACACACTCGTGAGGCTTGATGCCATTATGTCCCAAGATGTGTGTGACCAAGTTATATTTGGAGGTGTATGACTTCTCACACATGCGACACTTCCAGCGCTTTAACCCCTCTCCCACGTCCACACAGTACGACTCGTCGATCTGAACATTGATGTCCAGCCGGTCGATCTGCATTCGTCGGGCCAGACCCTCGGGGTCCGACCACAGCATGGCCTGTTCTGTGCCCTCATACTCCGCCTGTGGGGGCGCATTAGAGCTCTCATAGTCTGGCTCACTGGACTCATAATAGCTCTTCTCCACTGAACTGCCATTGTCTCCACTGATCTTCAGGTTTAAGGCCTCTTCCTGCTTCTCGGTTTCCAGTTCCTCATGTGAGGCGCCATCTTGTGGTGATATAGTATGTGTGACATTGATCTGCTCCCCTTTCGGCGAAGCCTGTTGCATGTCTACCTCCCCAGGTCTGATGAGGTGAGTACATGATGGGTGATCGTCACCCTCAAACCTCTCCCCTTTGATGTGAGCTGGACTGGGTGATTTGGGAGGACAGTTCAGTTGCAGGTCCCTCTCCCGGGGCTGTCTTCTCCCCTTACACTGAGCTTCAGAGTCTCCAGCAGGTTCCTGTAAATAGTCCCCGTTTGCTCCAATTAGCTGGTCAGCGTACTCATACTCCATGGCCTCCACCTGGGGAGTCTTGTCTTTGGGCTCTCCAGTGTAGAAACCATTGGGGGCTATAGTGCTTCTAAAGATCTCATTCTGTGAGATGAGGCCCAGCACGGCAGCCTGAGCCAGTGACAGAACCACCACGGGCTCTGTCTGTGTCCCCATGTCCACTGGACCCAGTGTCTTCTTTAGGCACATCACCTCTGACGGGCTGCTCCCTTCCTCCTGTCACAGAGCACAGGATGACATGAGCAAAGAACACATAATCACATGCAGACCTCCACTTCCCCATTGCATCTTCCTCATTGTGTGTGCACACCCTGCTTATGTTTTAAGTGAAAATCTGTTGCTTTTTGCCGATTTCCTCTT
>OMNZ01015542.1:5966-26556 GCA_900303255.1 Lesueurigobius sanzi | reverse complement strand
ACAATCTGCAAATAGCTCCTGCAACTAAACAACCAAGTATTGACTCTCCATGGCCAGTTATTGATTTGGACAGAATACCAAAAGTTAAACAACGATTGGATATCAAAGAAAAAGTAAACATAATAGCAAAAGTACCATCAACAAGTATCAAAGTCCCCAAACCAGATTCTGGGACTTCCTCCAGCAGTGAGAGTGAAGATGAACGAGAAATCAAAATAGTTACAAAAGAAAATTTGCATCAGATAGCCCCTACAGCTAAGCAGCCAACTGTTGAATCTCAGTGGCCAATTATTGATCTGGTTAGAATACCAAAATTGAAACGTCGCTTAGATATCAAAGAAAAAGTAAACGTACGAATGACACTGGTGCCAGAAAGAGTACCTTCTACAATTATCAAAGTCCCAAGAAAAGACTCTGGGACCTCTTCCAGCAGTGAGAGTGAAGATGAACAAGAGATCAAAGTCAAGGAGAATCTACAACAGACAACATCTCCAATCAAACCACCAACAGCATTAAAAGCGAATGAGTGGCCAGTGATTGATCTTGTAAAAGTACCTAAAGTTAAGCGACATTTGGACATAAAAACAACTGTGCCAACTTATGAATCTTCAAGCAGTGACAGTGAAGATGAAAGAGTACAAGTTAATGTGACACATGTGGAAGGAAAGCTCCCATCAGTGCAGAGTGGGACCTCCTCCAGCAGTGAGAGTGAAGATGAACGGGAAATCATAATAGTTACAAAGGAGAATCAGCATCAGACAGCTCCTACAGCCAAGAAACCAACTGTTGACTCTCAGTGGCCAGTGATTGATCTAGTCAGAATACCAAAAGTGAAACGTCGCTTGGATATCAAAGAAAAAGTAACACTGGTGCCAGAAAGAGTGCCTTCTACAATTATCAAAGTCCCAAAGGCAGAGTCTGGGACCTCCTCCAGCAGTGAGAGTGAAGATGAACAAGAGATCAAAGTCAAGGTAAATCAAGAGAACTTGCAGCAGACAATATCTCCAATCAAACCCTCACTAGCATTAAAACCTCAGTGGCCAGTTATTGATCTGGTAAAAGTACCAAAAGTTAAGCAACGTTTGGACATAAAAACAACTGTACCAGCTTCTGAGTCTTCCAGCAGTGACAGTGAAGATGAAAGAGTACAGATTAACATGACACAAGTGCAAGGAAAGCTCCCATCAACACCAATCAGTGTGCAGAAGTCAGAGTCTGGGACCTCCTCCAGCAGTGAGAGTGAAGATGAAACTTCACGTGACATGAAAACACAGTGGCCCATTCTGGATCTAAAACATACAGGAAAACTCAAAAGGCGTCTTGATTTCAAAGTTAAATCTCCATCACCAAAATGGCCTTCTGGTAGTGAAAGCGACAATGAAAGGCTACAGATAAAATTGACACCGATGCAAGAAAGAGTACCATCGACCAAGTCATCAAAGTCTGAGTCCGGTACTTCCTCTAGTAGTGAAAATGAGGATGACCGAGAGACCAGAGAAGTGAAAAAAGATCATGTTCAGCTGGTAACATCTCCAACTAAGCATCCTACTGGTGTATCACAATGGCCAGTGATTGATCTTATCAGAATACCAAAACTTAAACGACGATTGGATATCAAAGAAAAAGTACACGTCATAGGGACACAGAGGCCAGAAATAGTTGCTTCAGCAAGTATCAAAGTCCCACAGTCAGACTCTGTGACGTCCTCCAGCAGTGAGACTGAAGACGAACGAGAAATCAAAATAGTGAACAAAGAAAATCTGCAACAAATAGCGCCTGCAACTAAGCAACCAATTGCTGAATCTCCATGGCCAGCGATAAATCTTGTCAGAATACCAAAACTTAAACAACGCTTAGATATCAAGGAAAGAGCAAAGTTGACACCGGTGCAAGAAATAGTGCCTTCAACAAGTGTCAAAATCTCAAAACATGACTTGAATACGTCCTCTAGTAGTGAAAGTGAAGGTGAAACTGTGCAAAAGGTTGGCGTAACAAGCATTGGAGCTGGAGTTGAACCTCAAACGCAGTGGCACATTGTAGATCTTAGAGGCATTACTCGAATTAAGAGACGTCTAGACTTCAAAATACCATTGCAGTCTCCTCCTTTACCCACTCCATCTCATGGTGGGACTCACCAAACATTAGTCAAAGTTCACAGTTCATCTTCAAGCAGCACAGATGAAGAAGAAAATGCAGTTAAGATTTCCCAAGTTTCACGATTGCCCAGTCAAACCAGTGTTGGTTTTGATATCAAAGGACCATCCATTCAGCCAGGTTTGCATGAATCAAGCTCCTCAAGTGATGACGAAAATGACAAACCTACATTTTCAAGTGGATCTATAAAATCTCAAGACAACAAAGTTTTTATCAAAGTTTCTCCATTATTGAGCATGCCTCGCAGTCCAACAAAACCTACCCAAAACATTGATTTAGAAAAATACAATGTTATCACTGATACTGATAACTTGAGAGGCAAATCCTCAAGCGGTAGTCCATCACCTGTAGTAACACCAGAGCTGCAATCCAAATGGGCTTCAATGAACCTTGGACTTTCACGGTTTCGAAAACGTCTTGATATAACAAAATCAAGCAGTCCCTCATCACCTCCACCGATCTCCCCAAAGCAAGATAAGCCATTCACTGGTTTT
This sequence comes from Lesueurigobius sanzi, assembly GCA_900303255.1. Classification (NCBI taxonomy): domain Eukaryota; kingdom Metazoa; phylum Chordata; class Actinopteri; order Gobiiformes; family Gobiidae; genus Lesueurigobius; species Lesueurigobius sanzi. Next base: position 23,908 of record OMNZ01015542.1, on the reverse strand, counting down.
GATATGCCAAAGAGTGAACTAGTGACAGAACAAGTAGCTATTGCAGCAACGAGGGAGCAAAAAGTCGATAGTTCATCATCAAGTAGTGAAAGTGAAGATGACTCGAAATTGGATGGCAAATCTTCAAGGGTTGAGGTAGACTTTGCGTCGCCTCAAGTTAGCTTAAGCAGCATCCCGAAGGTCAAACGGTCTTTAAATGTTACAACAGTGCAAAAGAAATCTGCCTCAAGTAGCAGTAGTGATGAAGACACTGCAAACATGACCGTTCCTGACTTAAGTGCTGGCATACCTCGAGTGAAAAGGCGCCTAAATATCAAAGCACCAACACCACCACAAAGTTCCTCTAGCAGTGATGATGAAAAGGTTTACGCGCACAAATTCTCAGATGTCACCGATCAGCGCAGCATCGAATACAAGCGCACCATCATGAAAAGTTCCTCTTATGACGCTTACGATTCGAACACACACTGGCAAACTCATAGAGAGCCACCGTACGTCGAAAGCTATGCTCAGACCCCAAAAAAGTTGAGCCTGGACAACATCAAGAGAAAGTTACGACCTTCCAAACAAAATGAACTGCCTCCTAATCTGAGATGGACCAGCGTGGGTAACCATCTTTCTGAGCATCCTGTACCAGTTACAAAAAGACACCAAGATGGCTTTGCATCACCCCCACCAATGTCTTCAACTCCTCCTATGCCAAAACATGATTCGTCTGACTCCTCTAGCAGCGAAGAAGAGCAAAAAGAGGTGAAAACAACTTTGATTGTAACCCAAAGAACTTACAACCCCAGAAGCGTTACTTTTAACACATCACCCACCATTTTGAATGCTACAAATTTTGAAGAACGAAAGGGGCTGAGCGCGCTGAAGGCGATGTCATCCGATCGTAATAACTGGGAATCTGATTATGAGAAATTTACAGAGTCTGCTCCTGTCAGCGTGGACAATCCCCCAGAAGTTCAAACAGTCTATCGGAGGTCAGTGGAAACCAGACCAAGAATCTCACAAGCACAATCTTATAGTGTTAGCACATCATCACCCAGAACTGAACAAAGAAGGCTTGCAGACATGATGTATGGTATCCCCAGCTACAGAAGGCATATTATTACACCTACAGAGCTACCGGAAGGCCCCGCACCACCTGTCCCATCTTCTCCACTGCCAGAAGAAAGCCCAGATTTTACATGGAGGTCCCCACAGAGTAGCCTGAGCAGAGGAAATTTAGGCTACTATAATGTCCAGCAAAAGCGAACTCCAGAAGAATCAGTCGATGAGCCCTTTTATGACAATCCAAATATCAGTGCGGTTTAAAAAGAGACACTAAACTGAACACCTTTTTTGTATTAAGTGCAATTTGAGATATACAGTATGCCAAAACTTTTTTATCAGTGTGTTAAATGCTGTGTATGTGATTGGTTGAGGGTTGTTTTGAGAGTCTGTTGGCGCAGATGGCGCAGCCCATAGACCTAATAAGTGACAGATGGACAGTGCCCACTCCGCCCCACGTATGTGATTTTTCCAATGTCCAAATTAAGATGGCACATGTTCCTTAAAAGGGAAAAAAGGTGGGAAGCTCCACCCTCATGTGATGAGAAGAACGGCAACGAGTCTTCTCAGTTCTCCAGGGCCCAAGTCAGAACAAAAAACATTGTGGTTAAAATTATGATACACCCTCCAGTGTTGCCACTGGAGGAAACTCCAGCTTTAGAAAAAAAAATATTTTTGTAAACCAGGCTTTTAAGTTATGTTATGTGTATGGAGTGAATGAGAAAAACTATCTTTGTGATTTGAATGACTTGTGCTGTGCTGGGGATGTACCAATAAGATTCCCTCCCTCCTCTAATTGCTATAAATATTAATTAATATACAAATATTACTATTTTATTGTTATATATTTAATATATGAGCACAAAATATGAAGAATATACAATACTCTTCTCTATATTATGCTTTTAGATTTAGAGTTATGATTGATGTAATTTGTTTATAATAAAGTGTCTTTTCTACATTTGCTTGTAAATACCTATGATTTTCTTTTCTTCTAAGGGTGCAATGATACGAGTCCCCTTTTATAGACACATTTTGGAATGAATTGAGCAATGTCTTTGTTTGGCATTGAAGTTTTCAGGTTTTTAGTTCACTATAAAGCCTTAAATGCCTTTTGGTTGTCTGTAAATAATGAACAACAGTATATTGAAAATTATTGGGAAAACACTGAGGTAAAAACACATTAAGTAGTTTATTTTGATACTGGTCCTCAATTCCCCAATACTGTACTGTTTTCAATTTAAAATCATATTAAATACAGTGTCAGATTTTTTAATGTCTTGAAATTACCTTGGGACCCCCAGCTCAGAGCCTTGCTACCCTCCGGTGGGTCCTGCACATATGGTGGTACACTGTTCTGTCCTCAGTGTCGTGGGTTTGAGTCCTGGCTCAGAGAGTTTATGAAATGTCGCTCCCTGCTTTTCACATTTACCTTGGGCAGAACAGTGATTAGTGCTTGTACTTCACAGCTAGAAAGTCCCGGGTTCGATTCCCGGACTTTCTGTGTGGAGTTTGCAGGTTTCCTCTGGATGCTCCGGTTTCCCCTACCACTAAAAACACATGTGCAATAGGTAAGGACGTGTGTGTGTGGGTGCATGGTGGTGGTCTGAAGGTCCGTTGGTGCCAGATGTGGGCAGCCACACTTCTGTCAGTCCAGGGCAGCTGCATGGTTACCACTATCGTCTTTGGAGTGAATGTAAAATTGTCCCAATGTCAGAGGTTACATTAACTGAAAATGCTCTGACAATGACAGAATATTTGGAGTTCAGACAGAAAATTTTGAAGGATTGAAAATTAAGCCATCGCCATCCTTTGAGTTTTAAACACACGTTTTAACACAATGTTGTTCCCAAATTCATGGTCCACGATTCTGCTCACAAATTATATTTAGATTTGCAGCTTTTTATCCTGTAATCTGTGTTTTCTTACATACATAATACTAGATACTATATGAGAGATCAATTAATGGATAAAAATAGCTCACAAGAGTTCTTACAACCGTCCTTCAAAATGACTGAGAAAAATTATCTCCGGCGAAACCAGTGTGTCCCATGTAAAGCTCATGTTGACAGTCTGTGAAAGGTGCTATATACAAATAAAGGTCCTTCTATTCACCCTACAGTCCTAATCAATGCCTCCAAGCCAAAAAATATGAACAAAAGACAAAAAAACTAAGTTAATAAACCCTTTTATTTGTGTATATGGACATAGGTTATATTGAAAACAAACATATAGACACATAGTTTACATACATATATACAATGAGGACAAGGCGGTTCCTTCTCCTGCATCATGTATTAAGTACAGTATGAAATGTATAAAGGCCTTTCTAAATTGTGTTTCAGCTGCAGTGGTTTACATGCACGTGTACCCGATAAAAAAGTGGCAATAAAATTATGTTTGGTGTATTTGTAAGTGCTAAACTAGACTGGGATTATGAGGTGATGCAGAAGGGAACTACCCACTCCCCCTTGAGGTTACATTGTTCCAATACTTACAACCATGTCTTTTTGAGGTAACATGGTTGTGAGTATTAAATTATTAAGCGCAAAACACTCCCCCCCCGCACAAATTCCTGTACAAACAAAATGTGTTTTCCAAAAAGGTTTCCAAAAAAAGTCTCATCCATTCACAAAAAAGGCGTGGTTTGTAGCGTGCATGCAAATTTCTTGACAATTTTCAGCGTCATCACACCACAGCCAAAGGACAAATTTATACATGTATTTACCAGAACAATACAATAGGCAAAATAACAGCATAGCATCATCACAGAGATTCAGTGTCCATTGTTTAAGTTCTAATTATATCCTAAATGGTGGTCCAATTTTTTTTTCTTTTTTTTTTTACAGTCTACGTTTTATTTTTACAAAGCACTACCGGACCTCTTCCTGATACAAAGGGTCACTGGTCTTCTGTGCGTTGGTTAAGATGGTCAGTATCGGAGATGCTACTACTGGAATATAAGAGAAGACCTGAACTATCGATGGACTAAAAGGAAGACGACAGATAACCACGTTTTCAAAGACAAAATGTACACCAACTATTTCAACGTCAACTTGTTTTAAAACACAGCCCAACAGTCGGAGTTCATCCTGAAATAATCCCTGACCACTCAGTGTGTAAGTGTGTGTCGGCACGTCTTGGTGCGACTGATCGAGCGTAACGTTACGACAACACGCCTTTGACCAAATCATTGCTTGTTTTTCTTTCTCCTGCTTCCAAGACATGCATTTGGTCTTCAAACTAGGTACATGGGTTCACAAGGTAGTAAAGACTTTTGACCAATCAGACGGCAAGGAATGGCGTCCTATGTAAAACTAGGCAAGATAAATGTCTAGTTGTGAACATTGGAATTAGAGGTGGGAAATATATAGTCTATAAAAGAATATCGAAAATAGTTTGAAAGGTATGCAAATTTACAATACAGAGTACATCTTCAATGTCAAGAAATCGACGAAAACGTCTGCCGAAAAATACAAATGAAATATTTGTGATGTGTAATCTCTCAAAATATAATAGTGTTGTTTTTTCAGGACTTTTGTGGTTTGTTAAAGACAATTATGGTATCTTTTTCACGACACAGCAATTAGAAAAACAGGTTTGCCAGCACATCATTTCATATTTGACTGTTTCTTGATTATCCTCATCAAGAAAGTCCCCTAAAATATTGAGCTATGCATTTTACTTAATATTGCCCACCGCTAATTGGCATAAAAACTATTGTATTATAATAAATTGTCAGCTTCTCAAATTTATTACAGGGGTAGGCAATGTCCATATACCTGTTAACCGATACCACATAGTGCAGATTGTTAAAATATCATAGGTCTTAACATGATGTACAACACTGCACTACATAGTACTAATTATTTATTCACTTCATACTCTGATGTAAGCTGCTACTAAAGCCACAGACACATACAAAGGTAAGGTGGGTGAAGTATTTTGCCCAAGGATACAGTGACCGTATGCAAGACTCCTAATTTTTGGAACCGGGGACCTACACTCACCACAAAGTTTGATGTTGCTAGACATAAGACTTGCACAATTAATTCACCAACTGACTCCTTGTAGCTAGATAATGACCAAAATGTTATCACTGGAAGCAGGAAAATGGGCTAGTATTAATTGGTTATAACAGGCTTGTGGTCATACCGTTTTGCTTAATCAGTGCACGTTTGGGTTCTGTGTTGTGAGGCACAGTAATAATACTCTTACCTAGACAACGCCGATACATAGACTGGCCACTGTCGGACCAATAAATGCTTCATCAAGCGCAGTCGGCTACATCCTGGGGTAAGAGCAAGTAAGCAGCAACACTATTTCGTTTGGTGTTACGGAGGTCAGAAAGCCCTCACGAGGGAGTTGGTGAGCAAAAAAGATGGAGGATAACAGCAGCAGGGACCGAGAACGTAAAAGAAACCACTGGCACAAATCAATAGTTACAGCACAGGCTTCGAGAGACTTGCATCCTTTGACACAGTGTGCTTCATAAAGTTGGCTGCACCATCCCTCCCCCACTAAAAGTTCATTGCACAGTTGTTGTTGTTGTTGTTGTTGTAGTAGTTGATTTCATATTGTGCCCAGGTCAAGAAAAAAAAAAAATTGACCTTTAAGACCTTATAAGACTCGAGACACGATGCAAGAACGGCCACTTCCGTAGACGAGGGGCTGAAGAGTGCTTCTCCCACAAAAATACTGTATTTTGAATCCATCCGTGTGCAAAAATGTCATCTTAATCGACGCGTACAGTAATGACAAAAGCGCACTGCAGCCTCCTCCAATGAGTATCTTTAAAAAAAAAAAAAAAAAAAACTTCACAATGTTAGGCCTGCGGTGCCTTATCCATCACATGCAATAAGTCTCTTGACCAAATACAAACTCCACTCCATTTTCTAAAGTTATTGTTGATTTTTATAGTTGTTTGTTGTCACAGCTGGGTTTGCGTCATATCTGCGTTTTTTGGAGGAGCAGTTATGACATTTGTCTTTCCTTGTACCATTCGACAAACTCGTCCAACAAAACTGGCCCTGACAAACAGAAGAAAATGTTATTGTACATTTATTTATGTAATGCACTGACTTAACTGGCTTTCGTGAACTTGTACTTACAGGCACCGTCCTCATCATAGTTACTAAGGTCCAAGTTGATTGTCCTGCTGAACTCTAAAACATTACACCATTGGTCTTTGTTGATGACTTTGTACTTGGATTGCTGGAAAAACAGAAATACCAAATGTGAACTTTTTGTTTTTTTAACAAATCATGAGGCAAAATCTATTTTATACAAGGCATAAGCTGGGCAAATTCTGATCTCATGAAAAGTACATGGCGTTACAGGCCGTGATTAACTGCTCACAATGAATGTAGCATGACTGACAATGCAGTCGTGACCAACGCTACGGTAGCACTGTTGAGGCCAGGGGAAAGTAGCGTGTACTTGGTTAAATACAGCAGCAGGGGCCGAAGGGGTAGAGACACATTGCGGACAGAGCATGCAGAGGGGAACAAGGACATCTGCACTGATAACCTCATTCTGAATATATCACGGCAAATATGAATGTCCACAAAGGATGCTACCACTTCGTACAGTGTGAGCACCTCCATCGTGGGATCAGGCTCTAATCATATGATATTCAGTCGCACAATGCGAGTGGATGACTAATTTGGCACACTCAAAATAGTCGCACAGTGTATGCCCAGCTTTAAATTAGCTTGGCATCACGACCCTGTCTCCATGTACTGTACGAGATACATTGGAAGAGGGTCTGGGATTGTGCCATTGGCTGGCTTTCAAATTCGAGACTAGAGGCAGGACTCACAAACTCATCTTAATCAACCAATCAGAGAAACACAGATGTGACGTAAACAAAGCCATCAGAGCAGCCAGTTGTCGTGGTTTTAAGGACAAGTTCAGCTCAAGCAAAACAAAAGATAAGGCAGTGCTAAAACATTGTTAAGTTGTGGCCGCCATCTTGACTAGCTGACTAGCTTAAAATGACGCATCGCTAACTCCCACGCTGTCATTGGTCTGGTAGCATTCTCACCAGTTTGAGCAGCCAGCGCCGCAATCCCAGACCGTCTTCCAATGTATCTCATACATGGAGTCAGGCTGGTGACGCCAGGCTAACTTTAGGTAGCAAATTTAATGCTTTCTATTGCCATTTTAATGCAGACACTATTTGTGGTGACGTAAAAGTATTATTAGTAGTATTGAAATGAACTTAGAGTTGAAAAATGATTTAGATTTAAAACCTGCTACTATAAATGTATTGCTTTTTAATGATATTTAAGGGCTTATTTTAGCATGTTTAAGCCCTGAACAAACTGTAATCAAATGTACCTCTAGAAACTGATTAAACACAGGAAACAGTGGCCACGTCTTTCCTAGAAGGAGACCAAGCATGCACTTGGCTGTGTTCAAGTCCAAACTCCTCTGGTCCTTTTCCTGTTGCACAAAAGTGAAGTAAAAATGTTATGAAAATAAGGCATTAAAAAAAAAAAAAATTAAGTATAGAATGAATGAAGAGGACGTGAAATCAGTTTGTCAGAGAAGAGGGGAAAAGTTCTGAGTAATTCTTTTTTGTTTTAGTCAATTACAGATAAGCTTAATATATATGGCTGTGCAATTACTTGAAATGGAAATCTCAATATGGACATGTGGCTTTTTAAAATCTACAGCCTCATGTGGCAGTAACACCACCTGGTTTGGAGTTGAAGGACAAAGGAAGATGTGTTGTGTGTTAAATGATACTGCAGTTGAAAGCATTGATTTTGCTTTAGCTCAAGTTTATAGTTCATGTTCATAAATCCAACAGGGTCGCTGTTGTAAATGAAAATTGCTTCTGAAATTGGCCCTACCTGGTTAAATAGATCAAATTAATAAAAAAAACAAACAAAAAAAAAACAGGTCAACAGAAAAAAAGGTTATATATTTGTATGTTTTAAATACAGCTGAATCAAATATTCTGATCAATCAATATGAGGGATTTTTTGCCATATTGCCCGGCCTTACTATGCGCATGTACTTAAAAAAATAATATTGATCCTTACCCGAGCAAAATCAAAGGCGTATCTATAAATGAGTTTAAAACTAGTGCTGTCGTTGAGGACAGACCTCAGGTAGTCCAGAGAGTTCCTTAGCCTCTCAGTAGAGTCACACCTGAAGACAAAAGAATAGAGTTCCTCATCAGTCCCTCAAAAACAACAATGAAAGTCTGAGACGGTCAAATGAAGACAGTAACATACTGCAGAGAGCCCATGCCTCGGAGCCACTCCTGGAGGGTGAAGTAACCCATACTCTGGGCATCGAGCTTCCACGCCAGAACCAGCATCACCACCTGAGAACAGACAACACTGGTTTGTTGTAGACACCACTACAAGAAATAATGTGTCAACTCTAGGGCTGCAACGAACAATTATTTTGGTAATTGATCCATTTGTAGATTATTTTCACGATTAGCAGGGCGATATGGGCAAAAATGGATATCACGATATAAAAGAGAAACATCACGATAACGTTATATTTGTTGATATAATATACACCTGACAAAATACTTCAAAAACACAGGGTACTGGACAAATTCAAGTGAAGCTATTTTCTTCATCTAAATTCACCTAAATCTGTGGGTCTGCCTTCATCTGGAACATAATTGAGATCTGCGTCTGCCTCAGGTCATGATCAGTCAAAATCAGCTGTAGTGCATATGCAAATTATATCGTGTCTACAACAGTATTTGACATTTACACCGGTGTTAAAATATTATATAGTGCACAATATGATGGCCCAACCATCATAACCCAATGATTAATGGGTTGACTGTGAAAGGTGCGTGGAAATGTAAGAGTCCTCTTATATTTATCAGGTACTCCTGATGAATATAGGACACATATAATATTTGTAATTAAAAAATCTTGCACACCCATCAAGTCTTTTTGTTATTCTTGCTCTGTTTGAGTCTATGTATATACCAGAAACTAATAATTGATTATACTAAAATAGTTTTAGTTTATAAATCGATTAGTTATCAATTAGTTGTTTCAGCCACACATCACAGTTGGATACATATTGTCCCACATCAGTCACATAATAGTAGTATTGACAATGACAATATTGTGAGTCAAACTGAAGTGAATAATGAAAAGGGCAGCAGTGACCCTAGTAAGATTACTACACGTCAGCACCGATATCAGAAGGTGCTGCAGCGTTTTTGTCATGTAGTACCAACGTTTGTGTGGTATTTTTGCCACTTGCTGCTCTGCCATGGAGGGATAAGCTGCGCTACGAAACGCAAGGTAAAGGGAACACTTTCTGGCCAATAGAGGAGCTTGGGGTAAATCTGAGCAGGCGCCATAGCACTTTGAATAGTTTGCATAGAAAACGTAAAGATTACTCTAGCCTGCATTAACAACTCAAAACACATGTCCAAATAAGACTCTGATGAGGGAATAACATTGTAATATGGTCAAAAATAAAAAGTGTATTATGCATAATAACTTTGCATGATATCAGTGCCTATGACACATTAGACAAAATGTTCACTTCAAGATTTTGCTGAAGTTGTTAACTAGATATTTTTAATGACGTTTCTTTTTGTCATATCCTTATTGGACATGGGCACAGAAGACATACTCCTGCATCTGGATGATTACATATTGCTTTATTGGACAGAGGAAAATTGCCATCACAGCCTAAAATGATGCTCTGTACCGAGAACAAAGCCAACTGAACTGCTTGCCTTATCAAAACATCACAAAAAGAACTTACATTTTCTGGCTCGACCCCAATGTCCTCGCAGAACTTCTCCATTCCCTCCGGACCCACCACATCATCGCAACCTATTGGAGAAAACAGTAAAGAGAGCGACTTAATATAATTGCAGTTTATGTATTGAGGATAGAGACTTGTTTGATGCAACTTACCAGCATATTCATAGAACCACTCTAAACACCTTTTATTTGAAAAAGTGTCCTCTTCACGTATTTGTAACGCCTCATGTTTTCGGTACATACTGCAAATGTTAGAATTCAAAGGAGAAATCAATATGCATAGGATTCAGTAACTGTATGAAAGAGCTTTGAGGATAGCTAGCAAGTATTTAAAAAAACAAAACAGTAAGCTAAATCCAACCTGTCCTGGCGACTTTTCTTGGCTGACATGTCGTCTCCAGCAGAAGGTCTCCTCTTTTTCCTGGGAGGCATGGCTCTGGAGCAACAAGCTGCAAATGTAATAATTATATTAATTAGCCAATTAAAATAATAGGTCCTGGATAATCTGACAAGCAAAAAACATTACCTGATGGATGACTGTCCTGCCCAATGTCTTCTGTCAAGTTCTAATAAAACAGAGGAGGGGAGGGGGATGTTTATATACAAATTCTAATTACTAGCTAAACTAAACCTAATCTAGCTACCGGCAAAGCAGATATTTACCAGCCTGTGCAAGGTGTGGTGGATCTTATGGATGCTGGCCAGTGTAGTTAAGTGGGAATTCAACTGAAAATCTAAATTGAATTACAACAAAAAGGGAGAAAACATCAGAAAACTAAAAGCATAACAGACCGCCTTCTGCTCCCAATCAAAGCTGATAAGGAGGGTGCAAGGGTACAACAAGGTGACACAATTTTAGCTGTAGCAACAGAAAAAATATCAGATTCAGCAAATCAAAACTATTTCCAATGTAAAATTATATCCACACCGCACTTGTAATGCTACGTTTAGGAAACCTTGGCAAAAACAGCAAGAAGGGAGTGACTGAAAGCCGTAAGCTAACTTCAAATATTTTCCACACCATGCTATGCTCTTCCGCCAAAGTGTGACTAGTTACTGTTATTAGCAGTCTGAAAACATGCTTCGTATCCCTAAGGCCAAGCTAGAAAAACGCACACATTGGCGAACGAATAGCACTAGCTGCATACCTAAAATAGCAGTGCAGACGCACAACTTGCACAGAGTTTACAAAGTATCTGGAGAGTTGAGCTCATGGGCGTTGTAGTCCATTAGCTTCAGTCACACGGCTAAAGTGACACACAAACCCTGGGCTTAAAACTACAACTCCCAGTCCTTAGCATTGCGACTATTTCTTTCAGAGCCCCTCAACCCCCAACATTTACACTAACTGATAGAATACGTTTTGCAATGCTCCCAAAATCATGTAATGAATCCATCCAAGATAAAAAGGATTGCTTAAACACGTAGCAAGGTTTTGTCTTGATATCGCAATGTACGACAGCACTGCAGCAGCGGGTAATGCAAGATGTTTTACCCAACTGCGTCACAATTTTTCCTTTCTGCTACAGTCCACAAACGATCAAGATTACTAGAATTGCCATATACATAAAACCAGTTCCAATGCCAAGTTAAAACTTACAACACTATGTCGGCAATTAATGTAAACATCTTAACCGACTAATTAGTGTCGAAAAGCTGCAGTTTTAAGCTAACCTTTGTTGCTATCGTCCAACACTGCGAACGCTAGACATAAAATAGGTTTAGGATACAATGCCACATTGTTCGTATTTGTCCACATATCTATTAAATTCACTCTTGCTACCCTTCCTTTGTTATGGCGAAACAGCAGTAGCATATACAAAGAGCCCAGCAAACAGCACGGGATCATGCGTTGTCCTGCAATAATCCAAGACGAAGGGCCAAAAGTTGGCGCAAAATCACCAAATCCACATGCGCCTCATCTGATCAAACGCAGCAGCGCCTACAATCTGTAAGAAATGCTCCCAAAAAACCCCAGTAATGGTTACTACTTACTTGCCGCATCAGAGTGCATTTTTATGAAACATACAACTGTCTGTGGGAAGTCTGCAGACCGGCCAATAGGCGGGCCATCTGTGCGTAAAACCAGCCCACTGCGCCTGATTGAGCCTAGATCTGAATAAACCCCGCCTTTGGCCACGGTTCATTGGTTACTTGGGATGTCATGTCAAAAAACGGAAGACAAATTAACAAGACCTCCTACAAAAGAAAGTGATTGGTCAGGCTTTTCCAAACAGGTCCCTTTATCTCCTAAACAGATTGGCCAGGTGGGTTTTATGCGCGCATCAATCCTCGTGGAAGGCAGGGCACAGCCCACGAAGAGATATCATTGGTCACTTCACTCACAGGTTAACCTGCTCCAGTTTAGGACAGCTTTAGTTTAGGTAGCTCTTTAACTCATAGTAATGGCCACTTTCTAGGTCAGTAGAAGGAAACAAAAACAAAATCCACCTGTCCAACCTTTGTCTGGCTGCCGCAGCAGAGACCTTTTGTTTACCCTGTACATGTTCAGGTGACAATTGTCTTCCTATAATGAAAAATATAGTTATAACTGCGTCATAGCCTCAGAGCATGTGTATCTTAGCAATTAATAGGCTAATCTGCTTAGACTGTAAAATATAGTATGAGTAGGTATAAGCTGTTTGCCAGTGGAATCTGTAATGTAATGTGGTATATTTTGACCTGTTTGTTGGCTATATGGAAAATAAGAATATCTCTAGGGAATGGTAGGTCCCTATACGTTAAAATAGATATTGATCAATCATTATTTAATCACAATTAATTAAAGTTTGGTTAATTGCTCAGCCTTACTTTAATTTCACTGTTCAGATTGGCCCAATTTCTGATTCATGAGTTTTAATTATTTGTTTTTTTTTTCCTTTACATTATTGTGGAAAATATTTAGCTTTTAGTTTTAATACATTAAATATATTGTAAAGAAATGTTTATTCTCAACTGGTGTGGTGTCAGGAACCACCATCAATCTATAATGCTAGCTGCAACTCAAATAAGCGTTTTAGTAGATAAATATTAAAGGTGCATTTTGGAACTTTTAATGCAGAGAAAAAAATGTTTTTTTTTTGTGATCTTTGTGATTTTTTTTATTTATGTTTTTCAGTAGAAAGGTAGGGATGAGTTCAGTTTAAATCAAGTACATGTTCCAGTAACAAGATACAAAAAAGTCAATAGAATAGAGGTTAAGCATGTGATGTCAGAACATAGCAACGACATGGTGCCTTTACTTTCCATCACAGCGGCCTCTATGACACTCCAGGATCAATTGTTTTTTTGGATTTATGAAGGTTTAATCTGTTACTTTCACATCAAATACGCACTCATGTCAAGTTTTTTTTCTAACATGAAGTTCCACAATGCACTTAAAAAAAACATCTCTAGAAAAGGCTAGTTTATAGACACAATGAAAATACACTCTAAAAACTTTTGAGTTTTATTAAAATTTACACATAACAGGGCTTTTTGTAGTAGCAATGATGAGAAGGCATTTTTTTTTAAAGGAGGGTAAGTGTTAAATCAGACCTACTCTAAATAAAGGTGTGCCTCAACGTACAAATGTGTGTTCAGAGGTGATCATGATGCAACACTACTGCTCTGTTACAGTATGAATTACATTAAGCCTATAACTGTATTCAGCTGCTTCCTTGTAGTTTATAAAGTGTACATTTTATTTAAAAAAATATTTTTCCAAAAGGTTTGAATACTCCATGACAATTGTAGAAATACCACATTTAGGGCATGTGTGTTGTAGTGTTGATGACTGGGGTGGAGTTAGAAATGCAATCTGGGGAGGAGCGTTGGCAACCAGCAGTAGATCTACCCACGCACACACAGGAAGTATTTGATCAGACAAACGGTACACATTACAGATCGTAAAAGTTTTTTTGCTGGTGGCTACACATCATGAGCTCTGAAGGAACAGGGGAGACTGTGACCGTGCGGACCGAGGGGGCTGCTGCAGCTGCGACTACCCCTGCTCCGGACCAAGCGAAAGGCGTAAGTGTAAACAAATTGACTTTCATGGAAGCCAGTACAGCAATGGAGCTTTAAGGCTAACTTTTCTTGTCTTTTTTAGTCCTTCAAGTGCCCCCTGAGTGACCACCATGTCCACAGAGAGGATGTGAGAAAGGTCTGGAAAGAATGCCAAGAGGAGAGCTTTTGGTACAGAGGTAGGCACCTACTTTTGTGCCTTTATGTTTTATTTTTGGGGCATCTCTGTTGGTTTCCAATGTGGCCAGGCTATGTAGCCCTCATCTGGGCGGTTGTATATGGCTGCAGATTGCATAACATTTTGACAGTTCATTCATCATCACCCCATTCACTGATCCTTGAGTGTTTACATTCTTCTGGGTGAAATTCGACCTACCGCCTTAGACAGCACTGTCTTATGAGGAAAGTAGGAGCTACAAGCAGTCGAACAATGTTGGTATATATTCCCCTTGAGCAAATTACAACCTATTAAGACTATATACTTTATTTCTGCTTTGTGCTGTGTTTGGACTAGCTTTAGAGCACAGAGGTCGACATGGGCTATAACAGCGCTTGCAAATTCAAAGGTTATTTAAGGTCACACAAACTAGGCAGCATAAAACAACAGTGAAGGTCTTTGAATAGACTTTTTTGATCTAAACATACATTTGGCCTTACATGACACACCCACATAGCTCAAACTGTACGCCAGGTCTGGATTACTGCAGCAAGGTGAAAAACATGGTGGTGACCTGAAAGACAGGAAAAGCCATAAATCAAACAATGTCAAAAAGATGTAGCCAGAATATGTACTTTTGATCCTCCATAAAGATTTGGCTGTACTTAGTATTTCAACAGATCTGCTGTAATCGTTCTCTCATGAGCGACATGTCATGTTTTAAGTGTAAATATAATCACCCTGTGGCACGGTGGGAACTTCTGTGTGTCTTATGTTGCGCATGTCGTAGTTTCAACCTTATCATATTCACTGTATTACTAGCATTTTATCAGACGTAGGTCAAAGTTCAGTTAGTCTATTGTGTACTCAACCCAAATACAGGCGTGGGCAGGTCTGATAATAAATTTTATACATTTGTGTTTATACATTGATCGTGGTAAGTGAGGGTACAAGTCTGTGATTATGAATAATGATACTGTATGAACATAATAAATATTTCCTGTTTGATATCTGGTTTACACCTACATTTTTTTTCTTTTATTCATTGTACGTAATATTTGTTTTTACAGTTTATTGTGGGATGTTAAGAGTTTATTCTATTATTATTATTACCTGTATTTATTTTCTTCTTTCATGGCAAATTTCCCACCTATTTGCACCCCCCTGTGTATTTTCTTAAGAGCTGTTGTAACAAGTAAATGTCTCCATTGTGAGATCAATAAAGTCTTATCTTATCATTTCAGCTCTTCCCATTTCCTTGGGTGGCATGGCTGTGACTGGTGGTCTCATTTACAATGGTATGGGCAATAATAGGACACTTTACATTTTTAAATAATGGAATAACAGAAACAAATATATATCATTTTCTTGTAGGTGTTTGGAAGCCATCTCCGCGTTTTGGTCCATTCCCTAAAGTTATAGGTGTGTAGTCGTCAAAAGAAACATTTTTTTTCCTCAACTTGCAACTCACATATTCATTCTAATGTTTTTTTGTTCTAGTTGCTGGAATTCTTGGATATGCAATTGGAAAAGTATCTTACATGGGAACCTGCCGGAGCAAATTCCAGGAGCTTGGTATTAAACCAGGTCCCGGGGGTCCCGGGGGTTCCTGGGGCGCTGGAGGTCCGGGATTTGGACCATGGCGCTCTCGTCCTGGGCACAGGTAAGATATAATACTGTATATTTATTTTTAATGTTATAGGTGTGTAGTCAGTGGTAATAGGTCTGTTGTCTGTGTTGCTGCTACTGTTGCTGAGTAGGAAATATTTTTAAAATATTTTCCTATTCAGGAAAATATACCCTTCCCAAATGCAAATATGAAGCAAATTGCATTTCAGGCAAGAGACCCTGTGACTGTGCGTTTCTTAGTAATATGTCAACATGGTGCAATATACCATATTATTATGTTATTGCAGCTTATGTTACTATTTTATTTTTTTAAATAGTAGTATTTTTTTCTTTTTTTTCTTTATTTATTTTTTTTATTAGATTTTTTAAATTTATTTTCTAGTTTTATGCATGCCTTAAAGTTATAGCCTTTATTTAATTATTACTATTTTTTTTTCTCCATAGTTTATTATTTATCTTATTTTATATCTATATTTATGTTTCATGTTGCACGAGTACATTCCTAGTGTAATTCCTAGTCTGTGAAACCTTCATTGACAAAGGCAATAAACTCTATTCTGATTCTGATTCTGATTCTGATTCTGATTCTGCGTGTGTCGCTGACTACATTACTTTCCCATAGATCATGTGGACATGTGTGCGAAGAATGTAAGAAAAAGGAAGCTTCAGCTCCAGCAGCCGAGCAGTCTCAAAGCTAGAGGTAAATGGGTCACACAACTGTTACTGTAATATTCCTCAATATCTGACGTCATAGTTTGGGATCTTAGTGTGCCTATTGAAGTAAAATATCTAACAATCTTTTTTTCTCTTTTATACTTTCAGAATAATAAAAAGAATCTGGATGAAACACATGATGATAATTACTTTGCAGATAATACCTTTCTAAGTAATTTAATCATCAATAATTTCATATTTGCTGCAATGTTGTGTGTGTGGTTCCAAAAATGGAATATAGTGCGCATAGATGGCCACTAGAGGGAGGCAACGCTGCTGGGTTTCATGGTTTCATTCATAACCCTCACTACTATAATGCATTTTAACTGACTGTCCAGTACAATCACTTTTTTCCTTCAGTAAATATATCATTTTAATGCATAATTGATAAGAGTAAACTAGCTTCAGTATACACATTCAAAACAACTCCAAAGAATCTGTATATTTTTTATTGCGTTTTAAACGCATTTTGATGTTGTTTTATATCGACGAAAAATGTATATTGCATGGATGAATGTTTTCGTTTTGTTTGTTTACTGGCCTACACTAGTTATCTCGTTTGAACTTGTTTGAAAATGCATTGTTGATCATTTAAAAAATAAAGCTAAACCTAAAACATAATTCAATGTAGGTACAACCATAATAAACTGCTTATACACATTTTGTAAAGTAGCATGAAGAACGCAACATTTAATAAGTCTAGATATACTCTACAGATGAAACCAGATATATTTAGCTTGTTATTTGGTGTCCTGACCTGAATAAGAATACTTTTTCCCCCCATGAATTTACGCAATAAGTGCGTATTGCTGTATGTAAACGAGGATACATGTGAATGTCACCCCTGAAAGACGTCATCCAATCAACAGGTGATTTATCTTAGATAAACGGGCATGTTGTCCAATGGAGAGCCCAGCTGCTTGTGGGCGTACGCAGCTGGAGCCAATCACCAGGTCGGAGGCGGGACCTGCGGGCTACACGCCAGTATTATAAACCTGCAGACCGAAGCACAGCACAGGCAGGACCGCACATTCACGACCTTCAGTTTTAGAAGTTTTTTGTTTTTTTTTGCTGTTTGGAAGACGATAATGTAACCACCTGTCCATATTTGATTATCCTACACAGTCAGTTAGGTGTCCCACCTATTGAGATAATGCCCAACTTATTTTATTGCTTCTTTGAGAATTTTTTGTTATAAAATGATTAACTGGATGTGTAGGGGTCTTCTGCTATCTCACTCGCAGTAAACGTTATGATTTAAAATGTGTCTGTACATTGATCTTGTGTGAATCACGTTCAAATCAAATGTACTTACACAATAAACAAGAGCAAATCTGCCATTCACATTAAAAATTTACACATAAAAATACAAAAAACACACACACACACACACACACACATATATATATATATATATATATATATATAGGATATATATATATAGGATATATATATATATATATATATATATATATATATATATATATACATATAATAATATATATATATATATATATATATATATATATATATATATATATATACAGTTTATATATATATATATATATATATATATACATGGCTCGAAATAAAGTATTCAAATAAAAAATTTGCACACA
>OMNZ01015532.1:0-16329 GCA_900303255.1 Lesueurigobius sanzi | reverse complement strand
CCGGCTCCTAATACTTTTTTTATTTCTAAAGGTAGCTATACCCTCTGTGATAATGCTCAGAGGGACATGGAGTCTTTAATGTTGTTAGTTTTTGTTAACTGGAATTTTAAAGTCTTGCATATCTAATGAAGCTCATTCTAATGATGTGTGACGTCACACGCTCCCGGCTATAGGCTAACAGAGCACCGTGCTGACGGGGCGGGGCCAGAGAGGGCGTGGTTATGGCTAAACTACACGCCCAGGAGGGGGAGATACAGCGAGCACACACCTCTTTTACCCTTTTTAGGACTATCCACTGGAGGAGGAGCCAGTTGCGCCATTTTGATTTCACCCATAAGCGTGGTCAATTTCCAAAGTGAGGCTTAATACACGTTGTCCCTCTATTGTTTTAACTCATTGTATATTACTGACATATATATGCGGAAAAAATTAGTTTTTGGTCATTTTATGTTTTCATATAAAAATAAGGCACTTTACAGTATTTCTCAGCTCCAACCCACCTGTTTTCTACCTTCACCTTGCCATCTGTCAACCACTCTCTTATATTTATGCTGTTTTTAACTTTGTATTTTAAGTGTTTTAATTGTTTAATTGCTGATAAGGCGACCTTGAGTGTCCAGAAAGGCGCCTAATAAAAAAAAATGCATTATTAAATGATTAAAAATGGCCAAAATTGCCAGGAACAGTACAATTAAACATTGCCACCCATAGGTAACCGATGTCAAAGTACATAGGGCTTCTAGCCACAGGCTAATTTGCAACCCCCGTCCCTGGTGAGGCTTTTAGGGAACAGTTAAAGTTAAGAAACGCATAAAAAAGGATTAAGACAAAAATAACAAAAAAGTACATTGAAATATTTGTCCCATTTGTCCATACCACATCCAGTTCTAGTGCTCACACTTCTGATTTTCCTTAAGCCACTTTTTCAGTTTTGTGGAGAAAAGTCTGATGTCCGATTGTGACTTTAGTTCCAGCGGCAAAGAGATCTAAATAATGTATTGAGCCAGGTTTAAATGTTTTATTTTGTTGATATATAACTTACAACGATTTGTTCAATTTTTGAACCAGTAGTGGATAAATCTGGGGAAAAAAAATTATAATTTCTCTTTGTTTTGTTGGGGTTCAAAATGCAATAAATCAGGCAGGAATTTATTATTGACAAACACCTTCTGAAAACAGTACAAAACTGGAACGTTTGATGGCTGTAGGTCAGGGGTTTTCAACTGGTTCTGCCCCAGGGACCACCGTTCAGACTAAGCAGTAGTCTGCGGCCCACTGTATGTACGTGTGCGCAATATAGGCCTATTTTTTTTGTATAAAAGAGGGCTTATATATACTTATTTTACAATGCTTTGTGTTCTCAAATGTTTAAAATAACAAAAATAGAATTATTAACTGATATATCAACTTGATATTCATTAATATTCATAGTAGTTAAACTGGATAGCAAGTCACGGACCACCAGGGGGCCACAGACCACTGGTTGAAAACCCCTGCTGTAGGTGGAGAAAAAAAGAGTGTAAGAAAACACATTTTGAGAAAGTGGCCTTTTGATTTACAATTTCACATGTAAATCTATGGAGAAATGTTGAAACAGTGTAACACCTTTTGTGGAGATTATGCAATTTAATAGTTTCCAGGTGAATATTAAGAGATTAAACTGGCCCAAAATCTGAAAATAAAAAAAAATGACTGCAGTGTTTTCGCTCCTAACCACGGAGCCACAGAACTGCATAACCCTGAGAGGTGCGCAATGTAGCTGTATGTAAACACAAACTGGTACCTCCTTCTGGGATAGAAATTGCAGGTTGTGCATGCATGAATTTGGAAACTATGGCAAAAAGGGTCATTCGGAAAAGGCTAATTGCAACACACACTAGAACAATGCCAATATCCTAAATGGGCCATAAGGAAAGGAAGACAGCAAGTGGAAAACAAACCAAAGGAACCCAGGAGGGGAAAAAAACAAACCCAAGGAGAAAGAACAACAAAACAAAGACACCGAGATCAGGAAGCGAGACTTTTCTACAATGAACAACCATGGGACCGCACATGGGATACAATCCTTCAAGAACCACCAACCAGCTTTCAATAATGTTTCCTGCTCTTCTGTTGTAATTGAGTTTGTTCCAGGTAAATCCATGTCAAATTTTGGATTTGGATTGGGCTCCGGGTCAAACTGTTCACTTTAAAGTGTCACTTTAAAGTTTAATTGTGTGCAGCACTTTGGAACTGTAAAGTTGTTTAAATGTGCTATACAAATAAAGTGGATTGGATTGGATTGGATTAAAGAGCTGTTCAACTGAGCTGATTTAGCTACATACATCACTAGTATTTCAAGAATGACTATACAGTATATGGGCTGCTGGAAGAGGTGGGAGGAGGAGCCAAAAAATGGACTCTGGAAAGAGTACTGTTTCTACCTAAAACGTATTTAATTTGTTGTAGAAGTGGTTTTCAAAGTTCAAGCACTAAGTACCACTTCATAAAATATTTAACCTCCCAAGTACACCAGGCCAAAATCAACCTCAAACTAAACCGGGTCTAAACGGAATCTAAGATACATCTAAATTGTGCAAAATGACCTCTCTAAACTGCAAACCAAACCAAAAAATATAGATTGGAGTCAAATGTAAGTAAGTAAAAGGTCTTCCACCTCTGGCTGGAAAGTAACATTTCCCAAACAAAGTCAGCAGTTATTATTTTCATTATTAGCACTACTTTCACACAACATCTACTCTTGACTACTGAGGTTGAAAAAAAAAAAAAAAAAAAAAGCGATTTTTTGGGACAGCTCCAACCCAAACTCTGTCCTCCTTCATAATTTATCAGGGAACAAGGTACAAGTTATTTCTGGACATGCAGGAATCTCAGCGCTGACACTTGAGAGCTTCTTACCTGCTAATGTACTTATCTTAATGGAATGAAGATAGAAGTCGATGTCTTAAGCAAGCTTTCTTTTTTTATACTAAATATATTTTCTGTTCGCTGCGCTTTCCTTCTTTCATCTTGGCAAACTTGGCTTCCTAAGAGCAAATGCTGGTTTTGGGTCTGTAACATCTATTTTACATCAATAAAACACAGCTGTCTCGTTAAAGCCAAAACGTGCAAAGTGTACATGGAACGAATACTTAAATCCTGGATAGACGAAAGATGTTGTAATGGAGGTAATGGAGGGCCTCATATCCAGAAAGTGAGAAGACTATTATAAAACATCTTAACCAATTGTTACCATCTTTGTTTTCTGCTTTATTTATTTTTCTGAACATAGATTAGGGATAATTAATTATTAAAGGTCAGATAAGATAAGATAAAATAATCAGGAAATGTGCCATCAAAGATGAAACATAAGTTGAATCAGGAGACACATAGGGCTGCTATGCTTTTGCAAAACATAACAAGTATTCAAATACATTAGTTATGTATAATACTAATCCATTCTTGGAAAACAAATGACACTTCTATACTAAATGATGCTTTTGCTGCATAACTACTGTGTGTCAACTACAATGCTATATTATGTATGTAAGAAAACACAGATTACAGGATAAATGGATG
Organism: Lesueurigobius sanzi; assembly: GCA_900303255.1. Taxonomy (NCBI): domain Eukaryota; kingdom Metazoa; phylum Chordata; class Actinopteri; order Gobiiformes; family Gobiidae; genus Lesueurigobius; species Lesueurigobius sanzi. Next base: position 12,771 of record OMNZ01015532.1, on the reverse strand, counting down.
CTAATCTAAATATAATTTGTGAGCAGAATCATGGAACATGAATTTGGAAACTACATTGTGTTAAAATGCGTAAAACTCTCAAAAGATGACAATCGTTTCATTTTCAATCCTTCAAAATGAAGGACGGCCTTCAAGATTTTCTGTCAGAACTCAAACTATTCTGTCATTGACAGAGAATTTCAGGTTAATGTAACCTCTGCAACAACACCAAAATGATGGTCTAACGCACATTTAGCTGAAGTTTTGGTTGAAATCCTGTTGTGTCCAATTTGGTTTTGAATATTGAAACGGCCCCTCATCCCTCTGTTTGATGGAATGTTTGCCAATCTTACAAAATAAAATATGTACATATTATTTGTGTATAGTAATATTGTAGTATTTGGGCATTAAAATATTGTTATAAAATATGATAATATTACATTTGACTCGCTGCTGTCTGTATAAACCCAGGGCACTTACAATGGCACTGTATAGACTTAAGTTCATTCAGTAATTGTTTTTATTGAGTATAGATTTTTGGGTAGCACTTTAGTAATTACTAATAATTGCTATTAAAAAAAAACAATAATTACCAGCAATTACCTAACAGTAAATGCTGAACTACAGTCAAATGGGGGCGTAAAGTGGAGATTTTTAAATAAATGTACAATCAAATAGAAATTGTCATGTCATCACATACTTTTAAATATAAAACCAAAGCACAAATTAATGAAGCTGTAAGCTGAAAGTTGTGATGCTTAGGGCACTATTCTGGTACAGTATATGAGATGTCCAAAATAATGAATAAAAAATGAGAAATAAACAGAATTTATAAACCTCAAAGCAGCCATCCCCTGACCTTTCCTGCATTAATGACTTGACCTGAAACCACAGCCATCTTTCACGCTCAAAGTGCGCCGTCTGACACCTTTAGTGGGAGTCCCAAAAAGCTGATGTTTTAAACTCGCCTACACTTGTTCTTGATAAAAGATTTAATGGGAGAAAACAAGGACTACAGTGAACACAACGCTGGCACATGGAGATGGTCATGTCGGAGCATCATCTTTATTCATTTTGACTTTTCAAACGGCATTCATGATGCAAGTTCTGATGCATAAACATTATTTGATGGGTCCTTTAAATCTCAAGCGAGGCCCTCTCCTTTACTTAGGCTTTGGACCAACATAAATCTTTCCTCTGCATTTCCCCTATCCATCATTACCACTATGGCATTGTTATACAGAACATGTCTCATGCAAGATCCTGTTATTTCATACCACTATGGCAGACTTTAAGGAACAGAGGTAAACAAACTAAAAAAAACAACAACTAGACAGGGTTTTATAGCGGTAACAAGATGTCTAGTAAAATGGTATAAATATGCAGTACAAGTATCCAAGGACCTGATATTCCAGATACAATAAATTAATGTTTGTTGTATTGTCAGTATTCATCAAGACTGTTTGAAATTGTGCAAATGAGAGCCCGAGTTGTAAGACTGTGCAGCTACAGCCTGTGGCCATTGTGCTAAGCCTTCCTGCAGTGGCTGACATAGATTGAGGGCCGCGGTAATATTTGCCGAGCTCATTTGCACCCTGTGTGGCACATGAAATTGCCATTGACTGCAATCTTGCAAGCTCTCAATGGCCTCACATCGACAGTGCTTGTTAAGGCTGCACCATGAATAAGTCCAGGGATCGGGACACGCGCCTCCAGGGAGTCCGAGATGGCTAACAAGCACATTAGGTATGGCAACTATGTAGTGCATATTGTTTACACCATCGGAGTGGGCGCACATGCTCGCTACATGCTTTTGGACACACGACGCAACACTACCTCAGGCTGAATGCTATCGCTGGACAGGACTCTGTGAAATTAGCTTATTAAGCAAAACACTTAACGCCAGCTGCAGCCTCCCAGATAAGAATCAGACGCAGCACAAGTGCCAACAAAAGATCAGGTAGTCAGGATAATGATTGTAAAGTGCTTCTGAGGTAGCAATTAGCTGTCAACCACTGCAGTGAGGCTTGTTTGTCTTGTGTGACGGTGTGTAACAAAAGAAATTTCGCTCTTACAGTTCCTGTGTGCACTTGTGTTCCTCTGAGCTCCTCCTCTGCACTCTGGTGCAAAGCCAGAAAATCAGATTTCTCACATGGGCAACTTTTCTCCTACTGAGAGATTATTTCAATATAAAATAAACAGCCTTCCCCCGCAAGGCATGATCACAGGCCAAATGATCCACTCAGAGAATGTGGCTTTAAAAATGAATAATGCATATGTTCACTGTTAAATTGTGTCAGGCTTTGGAGGAGCAGAAAATATCTGCTTCGTGCCAATCGACGCAATGTTAAAAACACTAACAAATCCAATATTACAGCTGCTTTAATTAAATCTGCTCTAGACACAATATCTAAACTGACAAAGATGAAGACTACTGGGACTCTGCACACTGGAGTGATATGATCAAGATGAATGTTTTTGGATCCGATGGCTTAAAAACAAAGAAAAATGCATGGTGCCTACAGTGAAACACGGTGGTGGCAGTGTCCTTATGTAGGGCAGCATGAGTGCCGCTGGTGTCCAGGAGCTGTATTTCATTGATCGCATCATGAATTCACAGAAGCATTGCTCTATACCAACCTACCGGTATAGCTCGCCATCCCTTTCCAAGTAGCTCGCCAAAGGCAAATTTTAGATGCATTTGTGTTGTTCTGATCAAAGATCCAAACATTTAGGTGAATATAGCAAAGTATAAACCAGAAACTCCTCCTCGAACCGCCACCTCATCGTGGTGGAGGGGTTTGAGCACCTGAATGATCCTAGGAGCTCTGTTGTGTGGAGCATTATGCTCCTGTAGGGTCTCCCAGGGCAAACAGGTCCTAGGTGACGGGTCAGACCAAGAGCAGTTCAGAAGCCCCTTATGATGAGACCATCAAGGCTGGTTACGTGGCCCAGCTGTGAAGGAGCGTCATGAGGCCGTCCTCCCGTGGACCCGCCACCTGCAGGAGGAACCATAAGGGACTGGTGCAATGTGACCCGGGCAGCTTGGACTGCTACCCCCGCGACCTGGCAACGGATAAGCGGAAGAAGATGGACGGATGGATAAACCAGAAACTAACGTAATTTTCTTTTATTGTATTGAATGATCATCTTGGCAGTCCTCGAGGCCTATAGTTACACATGTTTCTTTGAAGTATAAGTAGCTCACGAGATAAAAACGGTTGGAGACCCCTGCTCTATACTGAAAGAGAAGGTGCTGCATCCCTCCATGCCCTTGGTCATTAATGCAGTTTTCCAACATGGCAATTGAGTTTCTAATGAAGAACAGGGTGAAGAAGGGTGAAGTAATTCGGTGGCCAAGTATGTCTCCTGATCTGAACCTAATCGAACATCTATGGGGCATTCTGAAGAGACAAGTTGTGCATCACTATCCATCCAGCATCCAGTCTCTAAAAGTGTTGAAGAATGGAAAAAGATGGATGCTGCAAAATGTCGCAAAATTGTTCATTCCATGCCTAGAAGACTTGGTGCTGTCATTAAAAACCATAAAGGCCATAGTAGCTTTTGTAATGGGGTGTACTCATTTCTGGACAACCCTAATTTGAATAAAACCTTACTTTCATGTTAAAAGCCAGATGTTATGTTAAGTTAGTGTTATTCATTTATATTGTGGCCAATTTGGAGACAATCCCCCTCACCCACCCAACCCCCCAACCCCCACAAGTATTGGTTGCAATAGAATTCCCAAAATGCTAATCTCTACGGCAGTCCAGTTTCAATAAAATATCCACACAGTAAAATATTTTGCAAAATAAATACATAAATGTCTTTAAAAGAATTGAAAATATGGTTTGCATTTGTCTCCATAAGCATTTGTCAATGAATGACAGTCAGATAAACTGCAACAGCAACCCCAAAAGGCAATCATTCAAAACAGAATATCACCCCTGTGTGAAAAGACAACATGTTTGCATAGTTATCACTGATAAACATTATTCAAAGCATCCACTCTTCCACTCACTCGAGTTAGAGAAGCAATATTCATCAGAAGATTGTTCTTTATGCGTGACTCCTGTTTCCTGATGTTTTTAATTAGTGCCTTGCTCCGAGATATTCCACTTCCACTGCGAATGCTCCCTGTAGAAAGATTATTCATCAACATCTGCCCTGGCTCTTGCATCAATTAAATCAACTACATCGCCTAAATTATCAACAAGCAAAAGGTAGTCGTAGTATCTTAAAAGCAAACCCCAGGTGACGGTGTGTGTGTGTGTGTGTGTGTGTGTGTGTGTGTGTGTGTGTGTGTGTGTGTGTGTGTGTGTGTGTGTGTTTGAACTAAAAAAAGCCTTCTCTGTTGTATTAAAGGATTGCTTTTTTAAACGCTCCAAAGACCCTGAGAGAGTTGGTGAGCGCTCTGTTAAAAATCTCTCCCCTCGCAGCCACAGTTTGCCTTTTAAAAATATGGCCCGGGGTAATGGAACTTAAACATGTTGGGTAGCGGCCCAGTGAGTCAGCTTGGCACAGCGCATTGCTTCCATTAATCCCCATTGAATTTCTGGCAGGTGAGGATAATTTGGCACAGCCGCGGTCGGGACGGGAACAAGGAGGAGAAAGCAGTTGAGGAAACGATTGTCACAGACCATCACAGGCGTTCACACAGAGAGGATCTTAATACTTGACTGACACATACTCAACAAAAGAGGAGGGAGGAAAGCCACAATGAGTCAGAGAAGAGTTCTTTCTTTATTTGACTTGTCTAATTTTGCTGGAGGCATTTGGGAAAAACTTCAAAAACGATGCGTCTCTCTCCCAGTGGCAAAGAAAGAGTGCCGTGACTTGGAGTCGGTCTGGAGTGGTTACAAGATGAAGTGTTCTATGCACGAAGTCACAATTTCCTTGTTGATCCCTTTTTGGGATTCTAAAGCATTAGGTCACACAAAAAGCTAGAAATTGCATCCTTGGTCCATTAGTGACCTTTTCCCGTGAAACTACTCATAGTAGGCTTCTGTTGAAATCGGATTGGTTTGAGTAAGCAGTGTTTGAGAAATTCCTCTAAAAATGTAGTTACTGGAGGTAGAAATATACTGTATCTCGACAAAATGTTGCCGCACAAAAACAATATCACAACAACAGAAATCTTGATTTTGTATTATCATGTTTGCTTTGTGGGTGTGTTATATTAAACATCAATAGTTGTCAATAGAGGGGCCTTCCAACCTTTTTTACTATTACTATAAATACTATTAGTACTATTAAGTACTACCGGTATCAAAAAATAAATTGGTACCGAAAACATGGTACCTAGAAAGCAAATTTGTCTGCCTGATGGGTCTGAGACTGCACTAAAGAAAGTGTTTCAGCTCAAATAAATGATAAAAACACACAAAAAAATGACCATTATTGTTATGTTTTGTACAACAAAACTAAAAATCAATATAAATGACTTGATTTGAGAATATTAGTCTTGTTTAGAGCAGTTTTGATGAGATTAGACATAATTACTGTCATCTAGATTATTTGGTTTATTTCATGACAATTTTTACTGATTCTAATAAAAAGGGAAATAAGTAGAAATCTATTGAAACAAGGCAATAACACCATAGAACAAGTAGATTAGGTCAAATGAATGACTAAAACTTAACTCATCAAAACAGCTCAAATTTAGGTATTTTTTGGACCTGAACGCGTTCATATTTTGGGCGAACATGAACTGAACGCAGTGTATTACTGCCTGATGAACGAACTATGAACGCGTTCATTCTGGTGTCTGTGAACGGCATGCCCCATCTATTTAACCTCGTTCAATAGGGTGCCAGATTTCTTTAGTGTTCCAGGCGAAAACCCAGCTAAACACCGTAAAGAGCCCTTAATATTTAGCGATCTCATGCCTGCATTCACTTGCGTCTCTGCCTGAGGGGAACGCTGTCTTTAGCACATCCAGCTGGTGCGAAGCCCATCAAAATTAAAGCGAACCCCTATATGGGCTTTGGTAATGATATCGAACAATAATAGCTCGCAGCAACACAAAAAAAGAACTATGAACTAGTTAATTTTTGGAACTATGAACGAACTATTAGCTATAAACAATTATGAACTATGAACAAACTAATTCATTTTGAAGTTTGTAAACTGAACTTTGAACTAGTTCACTGGAATTTGGGTCATTTCAACTTATCTATATTTACTTTTTTGTGTAGATGACAAATAATTTAGTATAAAAAGTATCGTTCAGGTACCAGTATCGTAAACAAAGTATTGTTAAAGTACTAGTATCGAGAAAAAAAAAGAACGATACCCAGCCCTAGTAACAATCAAATCATGTATTTTTGTATAGTCCAATATCCCAACAAGAGTCGCCTCAGGGGGCTGCACGACATCAAAACTGTGAAACAAGGAGGAAATGTGAAGTCCAAACCAATATAATGTCCAAACTAACTCTTCAGTTGAGTGCCAAATAATGTTCTAGATCTATTCATTTAGGTTTTATATTTAACTTTCCATTTTTCTGGGCATGGGATTGGCATAAAAGGTAATCTGGCTTGTAACGCCTTGCCATGTGAGAAAATAGTGTTCATTTTCCTTTTCATCTTTTCCTTCCTCCTTGCCTTTATGGTTCAATGATGTCCTCGGGCACTTTTAAATCTTCTCTCTGTGAACAAAGTTTGGACACCCTTCATTTCATTGTTAATTGGATTAGCAGATGGTTATGTAACAGCCTAATAACAGTAACCGGTTACAGTAGCTGCAAGACGAGGGCTTTGTCTGAAGGCGAAAATCAAATCATTATCACTTCATTCAACATTTAGAGTATTTTAGGAAAGCAATGACTTATATTTATTAATTTTCAGACAACAGTTTTCACAATAAGTCTGTGTAAATTGAAGTTAACCCAACAGTGTGCCAAATCCAGGCCATTAGCGCTTCACACAATGATCAAACCACAGTCTTGTTCTCCGCTTCACTTTTCATGCGCCAAGCCTTTTGAAATGACACTCATATCCTCCATTTTCCAGCCTCTCATCTTTATTCAGCCGATCTGATTGCGGTTTGCATTCTCGATTACAGCTACAAACAACAGAGGCGGGGAAAGCAGTGGACGCGGAGCTAATTTTAGTTTTGAAATACTGGCTGATTGCAAATGAAAGCAAAAAAACACACGCACACACAACATGCAGTGGTTTAAGATAGTCAAGGACCTTGAACACTTTTGAGACTTAAAGATACATCATAAATGATCACGGTACATCCAGCTAGACAAGAGCAGAAAGCATAGATGAAGAAGAGGTCCTTTGTTGTCTAAAAAAGAGAGTATCCAGTGTTATTGGATGGAGCTACAGAGAAATCTGCAAGACTGCACCAAAGTTTACGAGTCTGAAAACATATCAACTGTGCGAACCTTTGTGTACGTCTCCAAGTCTAACAACTGGCAGCTACAAGACAAGAGGGTTACGTACCGGAATAAATTCAGCTAAAGTCATAAACAAGCAAACCCAGGAATATCGAATGAACTACACTGCTCTGGCCGATAAATCAATCCGGTGGGGGGTAGTTCAGATTCAACTACTTCTGTCAAAAATATTGGCACCTTCTGGCACACGCACAAACAATAAAAGTCAATCATTCTGCGGTGACACCTAAATTAAAACTAACCATTCTCCTGGGTATCATATTACCGCTATATGGTTATGACAGCTCCATCACACAGCAGTGAAACGCAGAGTCGGCTATAGGGACACTCTTGTTTACCCCATGCCATTAAGAAGCGCTCTGTCTTATTAATCACTGCTTGCTCTTCACTCTTCTCCGGCCCCGCTTCGTTTGGCTATTTTTCCTTTTTTATTTATTTAGCCGCGCTCTTGTGTCTGGAGGTTTATTGATACTTGCACCCTTCACGCTCCGTTGAACAAGATAGGCCTCCAACTCTCGGTATTATCCATGCACAGTTGTCATGCGAAATTGATTGCCTGCGCTCCCTTTTGCTGTTCAGGTTTCTTCCTGATTGACAAAATCCCTCAAAATACAGCGTCTGGCTTGTAAATGTGAGCGAAATGCTTTCTCTGATAAATAATTGTCACTTCGGCATTCTGTATTTAGAAGCATTGCCTCAGAGACAGTTCTGAGCTGATTTTTCTTGCAAGAGCAGATAACCGATGTCTTTAGTCCTGAATAAAAAGAAAACAAATTCAATAACTGTCATGAATTCACGGATTCATGGATGTATTTTCAATCAATTTATTGAAGGAATTGCCAAGCTAGAACAGCGGACATTAGGCAGTAGGTAACAACTTTATGACAGCCGTAAAGCATCGCGTCTGCAGTCAAAAACAATGTGAGGGACGTCAGCGCCTCCTAGTGGGGTGTATAGTAATAAACATTCTAATCACATCACATCTCCCCCCTTTAGCTGATGTCCAATTAGCAGTAGGCTGTAACATATTGTAACTTTTGTTAGTTTCTTCTATGTGTATATTTTTGTTTATTTTACTTTAGCTTTAGTACTGCAACGGTCACTTCTATAATAAACTCAGAACAAGAAGTAAGTACTGTAAACAATACAAGACCAGTAAAGACCATTTTCTTAAACATAGTCCTTAAACCTGGTAGGTGGTTTAACAGCCCTCCCGGCTAGGGTTCTCTTAGGAGAGGCACCTGAACTAGGGTAAATAGTTGGAACACAGGTCACAGGAAAACTAGCAGTAGTAGTAGAGGTGTCTATGTCACTTGGATTACCCAAATCACAGTCACTACTAGAATCTTGTCCAACACTTTGTGATGTTGGCTCAGGCACTTCCTGTAAATGCCTCCTGTTCCTGCGGGCAACAGTTCCTTGGTCGGTTTGGATGAGATAGGATCTCGGCTCAGGGGCTTTCACAATGACTTTAGCTGGGGTTTTCCAACCCTTCTCCCCATCCAGTTTGACAGAAACACTCTGGCCGGGCTGTAGTGTAGACAGAGGTCGGGTTGAGTGGCGCCTGTTGTAAAAGAAGCGGTAAGCAGCTTTGGCTTGTTGGTCCTTTAAGCACACTGCCTGATGATCAACTGCAGTCGGACGCAGCTGCTGTGGCTGCACAGGTACTGTGGTTCTGATTTCACGTCCAATCATCAATTGAGCTGGGCTCAGGCCTGTTCCAGAAATGGGTGTGGCTCTGTAGCTCAATAAGGCGAGCTGTGGATCCGGCTGGCGAAGGATTCTCTTTGCTATAGCAACACTCCTCTCAGCTGCTCCGTTCGCTTGAGGGTAATGAGGGCTAGAAGTTGTGTGCTCAAAATTGTATCCCTCACTGAACTGACAAAACTCTGCTGAAGCAAATTGAGGGCCGTTATCAGTTACTAGCTCCAATGGAATCCCCCATCTGGCGAACATGCATTTCAGACGTGAGATGACTTGGCTGCTGCTTGTAGAGGGTAAATGAGAAATCTCTATGTAGCGTGAGTAATAGTCTGTTGCTACCAAAAACTGTTTACCATCCAGCTCACACAAATCAGCGGCTATCTTCTGCCACGCCCCAAGTGGTAGTGGGGTAGTGATCAGTGGCTCTTTTCTTTGAGTGGGTTTGTTCTTTATGCAAAACTCGCATGCATTTACTAGTTCTGCAATGTCTCTCCCTATTCCTGGCCACCATACTGACATGTTAGCCCTTTTACGGCACTTAGTAAGTCCCTGATGACCTGCATGAATTTGTGACAGCACAGTCTTTTGCATTGAAAGAGGAACAACAATGCGGTCATCGTGCAGTAAGAGCCCATTGACTTCAGATAGGTGAGCTCTAACTGTGTGATACTTGAGCAGGTTGTGTTGCAGGGCATGCATATCAGAAGGCCAGCCATTACTAGTGTAACTAATCACTTTTTGAAGGGTGCTATCATTGCTTGTGGCCTCTCTCATTGCATTAAGTCTGTCTTTGGTGATTGGTCTGGCTTCAATCACTGCCTGAACATAAGCCTTAACTTCATGCTCTGTGTCTGACACGGCACAGTCCTGCAGGGGGTTGCGCGACAGGGTGTCAGCAACAATGAGTTGTTTCCCTGGTACATGAACAGCTTCTGCATTGAACTTCATGAGACGCATCAGTAACCTCTGACACCTAACAGGCGCTTTGTCCAGGTCGTAGCTGTTGATGAGTGGAACCAGAGGCTTATGGTCAGTCTCAAGCACGAATTTGTCCATTCCTTGTAAGTACCTTCCGAAGCGCTCGCATGCCCAAACACAGGCAAGGCATTCCTTTTCTATCTGGGAGTACCTACATTCAGTCTCAGTCAGTGTCCTTGAGCAAAAGGCGACTGGTCGGAGTCCATCACTGTGCTCTTGGTAGAGTGCGCCCCCTAGGCCATAACTGCTTGCATCCGCGCTTACAACAGTTGGCTTAGTCGCGTCATAATATGCCAGTACGGGTGCTGAGGTTAGCATGCCTTTCACCTTTTTGAAGGCTTCCTCTTGTGCTTCTTCCCATGTCCATGCTGTGTCGCTCCTCAATAGGCTGTTGATGGGGTGCATGACAGTGGAGAGATCAGGAAGGAATTTCCCTAAGTAGTTTATCATTCCGATCCTTTGACGCAGTTCAGTTATGTTTGTTGGGCTGAGAAGCTCCGCAATGGCTCTGACTTTCTCAGTGTCTGGTTTGATGCCATATTTTCCAATAATGTGTCCGAAGTAGTGAGTCTCTGATTTCCGGAACTGACATTTGTCCTTGTTTAGTTTCAGTCCAGATGCTTTGATTGTTTTCATCACTGCTCGTAAGTTCTGGTCGTGGTCTGCCTTGTTCTCGCCATAAACAAGAATGTCGTCCATTACCACCACTGTGCCTGCGTGGTCTCTCAGAAGTGAGCTCATTTTCTGTTGGAATATTTCTGGAGCCGATGTAATGCCGAAGGGAAGGCGACAGAAACAGAAGCGACCCACCGGTGTAATGAAGGTTGTAAGCTTCCTGTTTCTCTCATCAAGTGGGATCAGCCAAAACCCACTTGAAGCGTCCACAGTGGAGAAGACTGTTGCGCCCGACAGTTTTGGTGCAATGTCCTCTAGCGTGGGCAAGATGAACCTTTCCCTTTTCACTGCTTTATTCAGTTTGGTTAGATCCACAGAGATCCGGGGTTTCTTGTTCTTTTTAATCACTGGCACCATGGGTGCACACCAGTCTGTGGCTTCCTTTATTGGAAGGATTGGAAATGGAACATGTCGTGGTGTGGCAATGATGTATGGTTTGGTGTCCGGCCTAAGCTCTATTTTGACTGGTTCACAGTTTAATAGTCCAAAGTCCCCGAAAACTTCATCGTATGACTCAAGTCCGTTTACTCTGCGCACAAGTCCCATTTTGATTGCAGTTTTCCGTCCAAGCAGGTTTGTTGTGAAGGCGCCTGACATGACATAAATCCAAAAGGGAAAGTCTTCCCCATGTCTTTCACAGTGTGTCATAAACTTGCCTTTACATACAAGCGTTCCACCTGGGCTTGTGAAGGATGATTTTGTCTTTATCAGTCTTTATCATCGAATATGTCTCCTCTGGAATCACTGTTACATCTGCGCCTGTATCAATTTGAAATGTAACAGTTGTGCCATTGATTGAAAGATCTACATACCATTTGTCCTCGTCACTTTCACTGTCATCAGCAACAACCCCTAGAAACCATGCACTGCCCTTATCACTGTCACACTCGGTAGCTTTAAGTGCATTCACATTTTTAGTTTTGCACATTGCTTCAAAATGTCCTGTGTTATTACTTTTTCTGCAGCGTTTACCTGCAGCTGGACATGCACCGTATTCATGGTGTCTCCCACATATTGTGCACATTTTCCTTGCTTGTTGTGTCACATTTTTGTAATGTTCATTGTCTTTGTTTTTAGTTTGCCTTTTGTCATACTGCTTGAACTTGCGTGCATTAACGGCACCCACCGCAACATTTGTTGCTCTGGCACTCGCGTTTTGTGCTTTAATCAGCTCTGACTGTCGTGCAATTCTGATTGCCTTTTCTAACGTCAAGTGTGGTTCAAGTTGTAACTTTTGCGACACATCTCCATCAGTGATGCCAATCACAATACGATCCCTGATCTGTTCATCTTTAGTTGTTCCGAAATCACAGTGCTCTGCAAACTTATAAAGCTCTCTAACAAACGCCTCCACACTTTCCCCTTAGAGCTGTGAGCGTCTGTGAAAACAGGCACGTTCATGTATTGTGTTCCGTTTCGGTACAAAATGTTCATCAAACTTTCTTAAAACTTCCTCATAATAGTTCTGAACATCGTCTGGGAACTTGAAGGTGCTAAATATCGGTTCCGACTCTTTCCCCATAGCATATAACAGCGTATTTACTTGAATATCCACGTCTTCTTGGTTTAGCTTTGTTGCTATCCGATAGCGGGAAAAACGCTGTCTCCAGGACGGCCACGCCGAAAGCTGGGTAAAATCAAACGATTCAGGAGATTGAAACTTCGCCATCTCGTTGTTTCAAACTTGTCCACGGTGCGAAAGAGCGACTTCTGACACCATGTCATGAATTCACGGATTCATGGATGTATTTTCAATCAATTTATTGAAGGAATTGCCAAGCTAGAACAGCGGACATTAGGCAGTAGGTAACAACTTTATGACAGCCGTAAAGCATTGCGTCTGCAGTCAACAATGTGAGGGACGTCATCGCCTCCTAGTGGGGTGTATAGACCTTTCTCAGCTGACATCATCGGCAGCGGAACTTATGTTGCAACAATGGGTTGCTACAAGAAATTCAAATCAAAACATTGTATATCTCTATGCTCTGACCATTGGTGGGCAGCAAAAGTCACATGAGGGGTCCTGA
>OMNZ01015530.1:4286-34838 GCA_900303255.1 Lesueurigobius sanzi | reverse complement strand
AATAAATGGGTTTTAAGGAGGGATTTGAACTGGTTTATGGTTTGTGAGGTTCGTATACAGTATGTAGGGGTAGAGCATTCCAGAGTCTTGGTGCAGTGTAACTGAAGGCTCTGTGGCCCATGGTGGTCAGACGAGCAGATGGAGTGTGGAGAAGGTCCTGAGTAGAGGAGCGGAGGCGTCGAGAGGGAATGTAGGGTCTGAGGAGGTCACTAAGGGATGTCGGAGCAAGGTTATTGAGGGTTTTGTAAGTGAGCAGGATTTTAAAGTGAATTCTTGCCTGGATGGGTAGCCAGTGAAGTTGGTGAAAAACTGGGGTGATATGAGCTGATGATGGAACCCGGGCTAAAATTCGTGCTGCAGAGTTCTGTACCATTTGTAGTTTATGTAAAAGTTTGAGAGGTAGTCCATTAAGTAGTGAGTTACAGTAGTCGTATGCGTGAGGTGACCAATGAGTGGACCAGTATAGCAGCACTGTGTGGGGTGAAATATGGCCGGAGACGAGCTATATTGCGCAGATGGAAGTAGCAGGATCTTGTAATGCTATTAATATGGGCTTCAAATGTGAGGGACGAAAATAACACCAAGATTTCTCACTTGATGTGAAGGGGTTATTGTGGTATTGTCAATTGAGATTGTGAAACTGGGGGCTTTGGACAGGGTTGAAGGGGAGCCGATGATCAATAGTTACCCCTAGATTACTAACCTGATTTTTAGGTTTTAGAGAGACTCAAGATGACTGATGACACTTTCTCTTTGCTTTTGTGGGCCAAAGAAGAGTTCAGCTGGAGAAAGGTATTTTGCATCCACACACTGATCTGTCCCAAGCACAGATCTGACAAGACTTTCAAACAGATTTTGTTTTAATAAGCTCATTGTCTCACCAGTTGCGCCTCTCCCACCATGATACAGTCCTGAAGTATAGACCAACTGGTGGCATCGAACACCACCACTCGGCCCCCGCTGAGAGCCACCCACAGCTTTGGGTTCATCTCACTCCCAGAGGTGCTGCACGTCAGCTGACCTGCGACAGAAACAAAGGTACACTTATGAAATCTGTTGCAGCTCTTACACTTTGCCGAATGCGACCACTCAAATTGTAATGATTGTTATTTTTGCCACGCTCTTGTCCACAGATGCCTGCATTCAGACTAAACAGCTGTGTCTTGTGAGAGCGTAACAAGTACAATGAACACAATGCTATACATAGGAAGACAAAGCAGAAAACACGGAGCACATGACCAGGGGATAAGCATGCTATCCATTATTCACAATTAAGCATAGTTTACACTTCAACATGTTGGAGGTTTTATAGAACACAATGTTCAATTATACAGGTCAGTCAGTTCCTGGTTCATGGTTCTAGGTTCCTCACTCCTCTATCCTCACAGTACCTGGTGTATAGAGCAGCACGTGCACAGTCTGGGGTTCGGAAAGCTCCTGGGACGGGTTGATCTTATGCTTAAGAGTGTCTGAAGTCACTTTGGAAACCGTCAGAGGCACTAAATAAAAGGAGAATCGAATCACATGTTTTGGTGACAACGTAACATGTTGTAGGTCAGAAGTAAGACTTACCTTCATGCTTCTTATCAAAATATGCAAGTTTTGAGGCCGCGGTGAAAGACTTCTGGGTTTGCAGGGAGCCCACGACAGCATCCATCAGCAGGACATTGGTCAGAGCTTGGTTCATGTACTGGGGATCCTACACATCAAACATAATATAAACTCAGACATGATTTAAATGGTGGTCCGCTCCTAAGACCCATAGATAATGTGGAGGATAATAACCAAATGATTTGCTGGAATAGATGTACAGTATGTGTACCTTGTGTTGGTCGGCCATCTTGCGTCCTGTCCACATTTCCTTCACGATAAGGTTCCAGAGTTCAGTCTCCGTTTTGAGATTGGCCTCAAACACCTCAGGCCTAATGCTGCACTTTATACGAAGAGAATGGATCCGCAGGAGTAGGAAGGGGGCTGAGGAAACCTTCACTTCCTGCAATTACAACATGGAAACAACCAAAGATACTTCAGAGATATGCTTAACTCATTAAACTTGATGGCATCAGGGTAGACAATAAAGGGTTTTGGATTTAGATTTACAGTGCCGTCATGAAAACAAGAAAACATAAATAAACTAGTAATATATCAAAAACTTGCTTCAAATGAACAATTTCATTGTTATTCATTAAGAAAATAAGTAATTGGAATAACAAAATAGAGAAATAATAATCTTAAACCTGGCCCTGATAAGAGCTGCATTCTTGCTGCCATTGTTTTTATGTAGTTTTATAAGTCTCTTTTGTTATTGAATTCCAAATAGTTTGTAGCTGTTCCCAGAGACTTGCTTTGGATGAGACTTTGGCCTGATCAAGGTTTGATTTCACTAAATCCCAGATCTATTCAATGGGGTTCAAGTCTGGACTTCAGTCCATCAGATGCAGCTCCAGATTCCTCTTTCTTGGTCAAGTAGAAACATAAAAAGATATTTTGGTAAACAGAAATACTGTTAAATTATGGCAGCAGTGGCACACACTTTATACTTGGGTGGTGGTCTAATACGTAAAGCACTGCACTTCAGTAATATCTTGACTATAGATGTCCCTGTTGAAAGGATCAAAACGTAAATGATCAATTAAGCATTAATCATTTTTGTAAATTACAATGAAAGCTTCTAAGTAATATTGACCTTCTTTCCTCCTCTATTGTTTGTTTGCCTGTTTATGAATGTAGGTCTATACCAGGGGTGCCTGTGGGGCCCACGGACCAAATTCGGCCTACAAGGGGTGTCATTTGGCCCTCGAGATGGGGCTTAGATTTGTAAGAAGTATCTACTTTGATTAATTTGTGACTGAATAGACTGTCAATAGTTACTTAAGACATCAAATCAGCATCCTACTCAACAGCACATTAACTAAAGGATATTTAATCATAGATCTGTTTGTATTCAGTATTTTTATCTTCATAGCCTATAACTTTGTGCACGCCTGGTATACACAGAAAAAAATAAAGAATAAGAATTGAAATAATAAATAAACAAAACTGTTACTACTTGGATGTCTCTAAACTTTGTGATCTCCATGAAGTTAGCACGGCCTTCGGGAAGCAAGAGGAGGCGTTTCTGCGTCATTGCAATTTTGCCGACTCCGTGTGAGGTCTTGACGCAGGAGGAGAGCTTGTACACGCATTCGCTGTTATCCAAGTGGTCGATCACT
Organism: Lesueurigobius sanzi; assembly: GCA_900303255.1. Lineage (NCBI taxonomy): Eukaryota > Metazoa > Chordata > Actinopteri > Gobiiformes > Gobiidae > Lesueurigobius > Lesueurigobius sanzi. The sequence continues at coordinate 31,626 of OMNZ01015530.1, read as the reverse complement.
TCTGACGGCAGGTTCACATCTTGAGCTTCGACCTCAGTTTCTTTCCAAAAAGTGTAAAAGTCTCGAAACAGATCCGGATCCACTTGCTTTGTCTGGTCTGCGAGATCAGAAACATTGATCACCAAACATGACTTGTCACACTCCTTCTTTAAATAGAAACACTCATGGCGCCTGCATGCATTGCGGTTATTGTGTGTTACTAATTGAACATCAGACATCTTGCATCGGTCACAGCAGTTCCCTTTAAAGTTAATTCTGTGAAGCCATGCATGGTGTCCAAGACTAGAAAAGAAAGGATATAGAACAGAGGCTAAAGCGTTGCTCCACAGTACCATTAGTAAGAGCATCAAACAGCCGGTGGATAGTTGCTACATCTTTAACAATGCCACACTCCTGGACACAGCGCACAAAGTCTCCCAGATTGAGATGCTTTCTGGGCAGCTCAAACTTCTTCACATGGTCATTGGTGGCACTCAATGTTTTTGCGTTTTCAGTTTTTACCTAAAAGAAAAACAATCCTTAAAAGAGTACAAACACACTGCAAAAAACAAATCCAAATATAGGTTAAACCAAGAAAATTTGACCGTGATTTTAGTGGGTCAGTAAAATTATTTGCCGAAGGAATGAGTATTTTAGCACCTAAAAAGAGTAAAAACATACTTTTTGCACCTAAAATAAGATGAAATGTCTTATTGCAATTTGAAATGTAATAGTAAGTCTCGTTTTACTTTAAATAAGTGGAGAAAATCTTATTCCATTGGCAGATTTGTTACTTGGCCAAATGGAATTACTCCAATTATGGTCAAATGTATCGTATTTTCCGGAGTATACAGTAAGTCACACTTTTTCTCATAGTTTGGCTGGTCCTGTGACTTATACTCAGGTGCGGCTTATATATAAAAATATTTTACACGTTATTTTCACACTGACAGCCGCGAGAGGCCACTCTCGGCTTGTAAGATTAGATAAAATAAGATAATACTTTATTGATTTCAGAATGGAGAATTCACTATCGTGTACTGGTATCTGCTACTACGCTGTTACGTTAGCATACCGTACACCTATTCAGCCTGTTGTTCTCTATTCCAGGGGTTTTCAACTGGTTCTGCCCCAGGGACCACCATTCAGACTAAGCTAACTTAACGCAATTTCCTGCCAGGACATTCTTAGTATCAAAGTAAAACACAGAGGATCATTTCCTGGAGAATGAAGGTACCAACAGGTGACAAATTGAACACACAGAATAACTCAAAGTTAAAGTGTGATGTACTAACTTTGAGGATGAGTCGTTTGAGCTCTGGTCGTCTGTCTGCCTGCTGCCTCTCATCACGATGCAGTGAATCCACCAGCCACGAGACCAGCGCCGTGGGGAAGATGGCTGTGTCCGTCTTACACAGGTTCTGGAAGTCGCTCAGAGCGTCCACACGCCGCGAGCACAGTGTGTTGATGAGGCCCCGCAAGTAGTAGAACCTTATGAAGAGAAGAAGCTAGTGAGGGGATTTAGGGCTCTTTAATGGGAGCCGGATCTTTGGGAGCCGTTCATAGCAAAGAGCCTTTCAAAAGACTGGCTCCTTTTCATCTCAATTAATTTTCTCTCATAAGACTGGTTAACCTTGATTCGAGTCAGTCAGTAAAATACTTTCCTGACAGAACTATTATTTTTTCACAAAAACTAAGAAAGAAACATCTCATTACATAAACTGTAGAATTAAGTCTCTTTTTACTGACATATTTTTTAATTCAAGTCAGAAATTCTCAAATATTCTTAATTCCAGTCACTAAGATAAAATTGTGTTCAAGAGCTCATTACCCTTTGAAAAGTGCATCTGACTACAATATTATGACATAATTAATCAAATGTGTTTACAAATATTTTTGGGGGCCAAAAGCTGCTGTTGTGATGATTCTTGATTTTGTTCAGGGTAAATCTGTGTCAGATTGAATAAAGAAAATGTTCCAGCTCTTTTCACAATCGAGATCCAGTTTGAATCGTTCACCTAAAAGAGCCGTACAAAAGAGCCGATTTGGTCATGAACGCCACATCAGAAGAAGCAAGGTTCACATGTGCAAATACAGTACAGTCAAGTATTTAAGGTGGTGCAATACCTGGCAAGTAAAGCAAAATTCTCATGCTGCACAGTGAAGATCGTCTTGCTCAGGAGTTGAATGAGTTCCATGTAGTAATTTTGGACAGAATGGAAGGACAGCGAGGTTGGGAAATCTGGCAGCTTGAAAATCCTGACAGGTTTAGGAGGTGACTTGAGCGCTATTGGGAAACACGTGATCTTAGTCAGCCACACCTCTAACATAATTAGTTGTAAATTGAATGGCAAACCTAGCTCAGGCATCATTTTGTTCAACAGACTGTCCCTGTGGAAGTTTCCAGTGTGGTGGTCTCCCAGATTCGGAAGACTCATCCCCTGCCTCTTCAGCAGCAGGTTGTCTGTCACAGAGCTCTTCCTGCGCGCCTGGATCTCCTGCATGGTCGGTCTGCGAAGAACTTCCACTTTAGCTTTCATCCTTCAGCACAAATGCACAAATCTACTATTAGATGGTATACAATCAGAGCATATACTGTCTTTTAGTGTAATGAATTTGTTAGTACATGCAAGAATTTAGATCAAATCACTTTTGCATTTCTGAGCGGGTGCTGAGTTCCATGCGAGCAAAGTTGTCCATTTTCTTATTGAGACGATCTTTTAAGAAGGAATGAAAGATGTGTGTCTCCAGCACCTAAAGACAGCCACAGGTTTGTATTTAAATAATATACTGTATGCAATGCTCACATCGTACATGTGCTTATTACACTCCATTTTAGGGCATACCTTTGTATAGAACAGCTGCTCGTTTGGCTCTCTTGTTTTGAGAAACTCTTTGCTGTTAAACACTCTGTGCTCATAGTTCAGATGACTGCAAACATCTCTGTTAAATACATGTGTACAGGTTTATGAATGTCAACCTTAAGACTTGCTGGAGCTGCAGACATGGCCTGACCTGAATATGTTGACGATGAGTTCCAGAGTGATCTTCTGAATGTCATGGTTGAGGGAGTGTTGCCACAGTCGTCTCTGAGCTCTGTGCTCATTTATGTCTGTGCTGCTGGGACTGTGGCACTGGCTGAGGTCAAACTGCAGCTGTAAGGACTGGCACCTTCCAGAAAGAGACATGGATAAACATCATTTACTCTCATAAACAAGCATATGATCTGTGTTTACCTCTGCGAGAAGCATTCAGCAGCAGATGAAGGAATGTCTGGTAAATCAACAGTCTCTGAGCATGAGGTGGACACGCCTCCATTATCCAGATTAATAAGGACTAGATCATCTGTTTCCTGTTTAAATCAACACTGTATATACAAAATACAAAAGGTACCAATTTTAAATGTTAATGTTACGTACAGATGCAACTTCTTGAAAATGGCTGATGTGACAGCCCATAAGGAACGCTGTGGGCGCCATGAGGAAGTCCAGCATGCCTCTCGCCAAGACTGGAACATAAGGATGCTGCCAGGACAGAGGCTGGGAGAATACACATAAATGAATATCAATAAAGGACAGATTATGTTTTTTATTGATCCAGTGTCTATGGAACAGACCCACAGAAAAAGCAGTAAGCTCTCAGCCACCAGAGTGAGGCGAGCCCAGTCTGCAGAGAACAGCACCACTCGCTGCTCCTGCAGCAGACATGACAACACCTGCATACATGGGTCACAATGAGACAAACGCACAGGTGTATACACAGACATATATGCAGTATACTGTATATATATATGTGTGTGTGAGTGAGGCCAGTACCTGCAGCAGCTGCTGTGGCCTGAAGCAGAGGAAGGGCAGGTGCAGTGCCAGGTCCACAGTGGGACTGTCTCTGTCCTCGGCTGAGGGCAGTGTGATCATCAGAGGTCTCAGAGTGAACATCTGCCACACATTTGTTAAGTGCATTCGTCAAAACACGATGGTCACATGACGCTCTGTACTGTTCTTCCATTGAGCTCACCAAGTGTACATGTCCAGGAGGCGGGGCTGGCACCAGAGTCAGTTTTGCTGCAAACTCCTTCACTTTATCCTCCAAGTCTGACATCCGACAGGATTTCAGATGAGATACATAGCTAAAAGACATATTTAAAAAATAAAATCATTTACTTTTACCCAAGATAGTGAAGATAAGCAGATGTCACAATATATTATAAATTAGCTGCTGACCATGACAAGCAGTCCTTCAGTGCAGTGAAGTATGGATACTTCGATATAGCACAGAAACTAAAGGCAGAGAAGAGCCGAGGGCCAGTTCCATTTTGATTTGGGTATTGTGAATTATCATCCTAAAAAGACACAACTATAAATATTCTCTTGAGAACAGAGTAGATTGGTGTTCAATACCGATAATGCTTTGGAACACTGCATGACAGCACTGAAGGTCTTATTGCCAAAAACATCAGTGAACACCAAAAAGTGAAACTGCTCTTCTCCCGGTTCACTGGTTACTTGAAGTCCACCTACAGAAACAATATTGAATACTGTATTGAATATAACCAATCTGTATGACACACTGTAGGTACTGAAGGATGTCTCACCAGGGAAACAGAGCTGAGGTAAAGCCACCAGGTCGATGTCTTTGGGAACGCTAACATCGTCACTGACTCTTTGCTCTGCTCCAGTGCGACCTGCACCATTTGACAAAACACAAAAAAGATTATAGTTCATAGTTAAACACTTTAAATCCCACCTTTAACCCATCAAGACAAAGCACGAGCAGGAATGATTTTCAGTGGGTCGCGATAACTTTTTTCTTCTTCATTATTTATTGATTGAAGAGATATAAAAGCTCTACGTTACACTGCACAAAACATATAACTTGTTACGCTAAAATTATTGAACTTAAGTGCATTTGACCCAAATTCGAGCAATTTTGAAATACCAAGAAAAAAAAATCTGCAAGTGGAATACGTTTTTGTTGCATTTAATAAGATTAATAAGAAAAATGTATCTTAATTTTAAGTCTCAGGAGACTTCAGTCACAAATTTCTCAAAAATTACTTATTTCTAGTTAGTTTTTGCAGTGTCTGTTTAAATGTTCATGCTTTCAGATGGAATAATAGGGCGATGGTGGGACCCGATGCCATGCCAGCTGAGAACTCCTGCTGTAAACTATCTAATATTGGATTGTTGGTCCACCTTGAGCAGAAGCAGCTGCAGTGGAGGACGAGTGCTCTCTCTTCTTCCTGATGAAGGATCTTCTCCTGCGACCGTGGAACCTGACCAGCTCACAATCTGAGTGCAGTCGACTTACGAATGGAGGAGCGAGCACATGCAACACCTCCGGCTCCAGCATCAGAGGGGCCCTATCACTGACAGGGCTCTGCAGGGAGCTCTACGGAGGCAAACGTATACTGTACGTACAAGCATCTGACATTACATCAACATAAAGCCTGATGAATTACCTGGTAGACCTCTCGTAACTTCTCACTGGAGGCTCCTACCACCACGCAGGCTTCAAGCAGCGCGGGGGGAAGGCGATCACCCATCCCAGATGCTCGGTCAGAACGGGCTCACCAACTGGAAAATATACCAAAACTCTACCTGTAATGACAATGACATAATCACAGGAAAGGTTTTTGTTCATTCCTGTGTATATCTTTGGGCCAGTTATTATGTAGCTGTTAGCTATCCCCTATATACAGATCCATTCCAAACAGAGTGTGACTAAGTGGCTTTTCCACCACATTATTGCTGCTGTTCCTGTAAAAACATCCTCTGGAGAAAGTTAACCTTTTACAAAATTACAGCAATTTAATTGTTTGCGTTACTGACCAAAATAAATGTGTATTCCTTTTCAAAGCATACATGTAACCATTGTACACCGTGGCTGAGTAATAGATTCTGAATAAACAAGTTGATAGATATAGACTATAGTATGAAGCAGCAAGTTTGGAAACTATTATTGAATGAATTACTCTTCTCCAGGAATAGTATGAAAAATCCTTGTTCAAATGTCCCCAACATGTGACAGGAGCTGCTGCTGTTGACTGCATTGTTGGTGAGAGGATGTGACATGATCATATACTGAACCATCATATGATCTTTGAAAAAACAGGGAAAATTCCACATTAAACCATAACACTGATCTCACTTCTCTGGCCCCTCTCCCTCCCTCTCCTTCTGTCTTTCAGGCCAGTGGTTCTCACAGTACTCAAACCAAGTACTACCTAAGGGGGAAAAAAATGACTCGGATACAAGATCTAAATAAAGTTAATAAAAAGGTGATGCAAAGTCAAATCAAGGACTAAATCAGGATTAAGCATGAAGTAGTTAAAGTTCAAATAGAAAGCTTAAATGAAAATATACAGAAACTATAAGTCGTTAAAATTCAGATTAAGGAACTTTAAAGGTAATAAATTAGATTAACAGTGAAATATACAAAAAAGTAGAATTGAGTACCATCTGTAAGCTAACACCAGTGGACCACCTCTGGACTGTAAATAGAATATAGCCTTGTTAGTCAATATATATATACAGCATACAAAAGTCATTTTTGAACATTTTTCTTCACATAACACACTGTAATCCGTACAATTTGTGTCATAGTCATTTACAGATCTGTCAAACCTTTGCAGGGTTGTGTCAGGTGACCAGGAAGAATCACGTGCCACAGGTAAGACACGATGCTGAAATTGTAAATAGACAAAACAAAGAGAGAACTTGTCACTTACCTTTTTGTTGTCTCCAGGGCAGCGTTGTGCTGCTGCTGTTGATGGGGCTGACAGAGATGGCAGCCGAGCAGAGCCCACTCCTCTGAATGATCTCTTTTCTTTCTCATGCTCATTAAAAGTCCCGCTTCCGGGTTTTGCTGGGGATCCAAAACATGCGCACTGACGGCTGCAGGAGTTAAGTGTAACAAAGCGTGTCGACAATTTGTTGCATTATGATCCGAGGGGTTTTCCTTTCAAGACGTGTATTTCCTCGTGCTTAGAGGCGATGTAATGCCTTAGACTTACCCGAAGATGGCGCTGACTAACCTGCAGGAAACGGGTTGACCTGTAGGAGCGTCATATTAGAGGTAATGCAGACCCTTTTTAAACTCGGCTTTGACCTGATTTGATCTTAATTGAGCCCTGGTGCTGGTAGCTACTTGATGTGAGAACCACCTTCTTTAACAAGATATAGCCTACAGTATGAACTGAAAAAATGCTACTGAGCTTACTACTATTTGGGTAATATTTATTTTTGGCACACATTTATAATATATTTACCTTTCATTGTACTGTGTTCTGTGTATAATCTAGCAGAGATAATGAGTCTGGCTTGAATCAATTGTTTTTATGTGTATTAATATGCACTACTATTGTATAGTTATCAAATGTAGTATTGAAATATAAATACAAATCTGTATAAACATATCAGGTCAGTAAAACTGATATTAAAATGTTTGGTCTTGAAATAATTGAAATATATGTGAAAGAAAAAAATGTTTGCACTCCAATTGTTAGACTATTAAATGTGTTTTTTTGTTTTGTTTTTATCTTTATTTAACCAGGATAAAAACCCATAGAGATTAAAAATCTGTGGGGAGGATTATTATACTCTACTTCAATAACTGTATTTATGTACATTATAACTGAGGTAGGCCTCATTTTGAATACTGTATATAAAGTGCGAACAGTTTTATAACTAATGGCACATGAACTGGAGTGCACTGCAGACATCAGGAGATCATGTTTAGAATCATATTGTGTGGCAAAATATTGCAAGAGCTACAACAATGATAGTGAAAAACTACAACCAAATACAAATAGCTAACACTATAATTTAATACAAACTGAAAAGTCAAAGCTTGTCCAAGAGAACGACTGACCTGAAATAAGTTTCAGCATTGCTCAAAACCTCTAAAGGATGTTGTCACAATTGACTCTGTGTTCATTGGTTTTGGATTAATAAACATACAATTGAAATGTTAATATTCTCATATAATATGCTGTGAGGTAGCCATAGATTTTGTCAAGTACATAAGAATAAGGCACATTTTGGATTTATCAAAAGCCCTTGTTATATGTCTGTAGTATGTGCTTAAACAAGTCAATATTAAGCAACAGCCTCCGTTTTCTCAGCACCTTCACAGTTTGTCAGGTCGAGCAGTGCCATCCTTGTATTTCTTTCTTCGTTTTGGTCTGTTAATTCAGAAACTTCCTGCTCAGAGCTGTTGGGCTCCACATCCGGATAAATGACAAGGAAACAGGCGGTGAGGAAGCCCAAGAAAGAGCCCCCCGAGGACACAGCGGGAATGACACGCACCGAGCCCACAGCATCGACCACTGATCCCAGCGCTGACGCAACAAGAATCTGGCTGACATATACCTGAAGCAAACAGAAGCCTGTCAACGCTTTAAATTTGGTTTTATGTTCAAATGACTGCTAGTGAGCTCAGTGACTGGATTCTGAAGGATGGACCTGGTACATACACTGCATTAACAACTTACTTGGCAGGTTAAGATGGCACAGTCAATTCCAAAGCCTCGTCTTGTGTTGGCCGGACTGTGGTGAATGTACTGAATGAAAATGGCACAAAAATAAAATCAAAATAGTTGACTCTCAAATCTAGTTTGAACGTCTGCATGTGTTTTTGTATTTACTTCTTTGATTTCGTGATATTGCCCCAGTAAAGCATAAGGACAATAGGAGATACTCATAGAGACGACGCCCATGGTACTGATCATCACCATGGCAACATACACATTTGGGAAGATGGCCATCACAGCTGTTCCTGTGGGGGAAAAAATACTTTTGTGTTGTAAATCCATGGTAATCCATTAATATAAGTTATAATCTTCCTGTTGTCACCAACTGACCCACTGAGAAAGAAAGAGTTCCAACAATGTAGATCATCTTAATACTCAGGACAAACTCATCAAGAAACTTCTGAAGAATTGCTGGGGGAAAATAACAGGCTAATCAGTAATGTCAATGTACTTGTATTATAATGTGATATGAGGATGTTTCATTTACCAGAGCAGATAGCGGCAGTGGTAGCATACACAACCAGTCCCCAGCACCCCATCTGAACTCCTTTGAGATAATTGGCTTGCTCTGTGGAGTTGGTGGGAGCCTGAAAAAACAAGCTCCACTTGAATTCAAGTCACTCATGTCTGAGCAAAATTATTTATATTTGACAATATCTTAGTATTTTGGTGCATGCAGAGTTTGTTGGGGACACAAGGGAACTTACTGTGGGGTCTCCCTGGAAGATGACTTGTCCCATAAAGTCTGTATAAAACACAGCTTCGGCAATAATTGAAAACCATGTGAGAAGATGACAAATACACAATCTCCACAGCTGCTTTGGCATCTAGAACACATAATGATGTAAGAATTGTAAAATTACAGTATGCTGTAGATGTGAAAAGGGCTGGTAAAATTGCTGGCAAATGTCTTGCTTTATGTTTGTGAAGGTTCTCAGTCATACAGGAGTTGTCCATCGTAGGCAAAAATTAAAAAAACAAAGAATTTTGCTTGCTTTATTGTTGTTGTTGGTTAATAGTCACAGTATGTATTTACAATACTATTCCCATGAAACACAAACTGGCAGTTACATCTACAGCACATATGATTTTTTCTTTCCTTATTATGTCAAAAAGTGGTGATATTCAATCATGCAGGCATTGTGATTGAAGCCTGGATGCTGTTCAATGCCCCAGCGATAAAATGACCAACCCTATCAATGTCTGAGCGACCTGTGGATCCAGACCCTTCTGCCTAGACAAGTCCCTCGGCCACTGTCCAGATGGACTGGACAACAAGAAATGAATCTGCAGAGGGACACTCATCAGCCTTGGGACTAGATTCATCTATAGCCAATAGTCTGTCCATGGGAGTGGACCTCTTCTCATTGTGCTTCTCCTCGAGATTTTTCCCACTCAGTTTTTTGAGTTTTTTCTTGGTCCTTATGAGGAGGGTCCACGAACATAAGTTTGGACAAACATTTGTTTTGTTACCTTTGCTCCTTGTTCATTGTTTTGATGTCTGTGTAGTCCTCTGAGGCAACTATTGTAGTGAGGGCTACAGAAAAATGAATGAATTGATATATTGATTGTTGGCATTAGAAAGAGCCAAACAACCGGAATGCCCAAACATCCAAGTAGGTCAGTTAGCAAGAACGATCAATCAACACACCTACTGTATCTGATTCAAATGTTTCATAAGTAACCAAGTCACTTCATCAGGTCTGTGTGGGAGAAGCTGCACTAGATGTATCCACATAGTGCACAGATCATTTTTGTTTTGGATGTGAAAATAAGGGACATTTTCCCTTAGGGGTAAACTACAGTAGTACTTGACAGCCGGGTTTGTCCCTGCTGTTGCACAAACCCTGGGATAGCTGCCGCCCAGGCTGCTGCAGGTTCTCGCAAAGCTAGTGCCAGAGTTTAGTCTGGAAAGACCAATATCACAATATAAGAAAGAAATATCACGAAAACGATATATTTGTCGATATAATTAACAACAGATACAATATTTAAAAATCCCAGCTTTATTGGGGATTTTTTCTTTTAGCGCCATGCTAATTTCCTTGCAAATTTGATCTACTCAAGCAACACACATCCTTCAATTCATTTCACGTTTTAAGCAGCTGCCCCTAAAGCTTCCACAGTCAGTGTTTATGCTGCCTTGAGTGGAGCTGAGCGTAGCATTAGCTGTGACTTCCATCTGCCGCTGGTCCTGACTTCAATCTAAATCAGCTGAGTGCACATGCTAATTATAACGCATCCACAATGATATAAAAAATGACCACGATATCCAAAACTCATACCCCGATATCGAGATACGATATGGCCCAGCCCTAATTATTATTATAATACATGAAACTTACAGGATAATACTAATACAGGAAGACGGCAGCAAAGAGGGGTAAAATACAGTAGTTCCTCCGCCAAAACGGGATACTTGACAGCTATGGTACAGATGCTTATTGAATCAAACAACATCCTAAAGCATCCAGATAGATCAATTATAAATTCCAATTAACCTCTTAAACCCTATAGGACCCAAATTGGGCACTAAAATCTCTCTCCTTCCTCTCCCTCTCTCCTTCCCCTCTCTCTGTCCCTTTCCTTCCTCTCTCTTTCCTCTCTCTCCTTCCTCTCTCCCTCTTTCCTTCTTCTCGATCTCTCCTTCCACTCTCTCTGTCTCTTTCCTTCCCCAGGACCCAAATTGGGCACATTTTGGGGTTTAAGAGGTTAATGAGAGCAGCTGGGCCTTCCTGACTCTTATAATTTGCAATATATTTATAGTACATTAGTAAGAACATTAACAAACAAGGTAAATTAAGTGAATTTGAGCATGTCATTTCTAAAAAAAAAAACAACCAGGGTCATCGTTCATGGCTTTTATGTTTAAAGATTATTTAAGCCTCTTCCTCTGAATTTGACCTTAACATTGTAGAAAGTGAATGCACATCTTACCTTGAACATGGAGAGCCAGAGCAGACGAACAGTGGTGGCGCCCCCTGCCTCTGACACACTGCTCGAACCCTCTGAGGACAAACTGCTCATAGACAGATGAATCTCTCGCCCTTTCGCATGTTTCTGGAGCTCCGTCAGATCACTCAGGCTGCGAGATGTGGTGATTCGGCGCGGACTTAAAGGTGTAGCTGTATTCCTTCTCTGCCTAAGTCTTTGACCTCCCACTCGTCCGTAGTAGGAGAATGTGAAAGAGGGCTTCATAACAAAAACGGTAATTGTTGTCATTGACTAAAACACTCAAATTAAAACTACTAAAAGGTAAAAAAAAAAAAAAAAAAAAAAAAGTACCTTTCTGTAAAAGGAGTGGCTGCGCAGTCTGGGGCTACTGGAGTGGCGACTGCCCAGCTTAGGAGAGCCAAGGATTTTTAGTTTGTTGGGTGACAAACCATTATTGGTTACTTTAACCTACAATCAACAAACAAACAAAAATTAAAAACATTCTGTCAGGAATAAAATGACCATGTGTCATTACTATTATTATGTTTCATGTTGCACGATTGCTCTGAAGAAAATTCCTAGTCTGTGAATCCTCTCATTGACAATGGCAAAAAAGTCTATTCTGATTCTGCTGACTAAGATACAGGGCCTTTGTTCTGATTTGTTGATACTTCTAAGTTTAGCTCTTTAGCAGTAGATTTGTAGTTTATTTGTTGGATGCTCAAGAGCCAGCCTTCACTCCCTCCATTTGTTTCATGTGGCTGATACTGACGACTTGTTAGCAAAAATGTATTCTGCTTCTAAAACATTTTTGAAGGCAAAACATTCACAATCCATTTCTTATCCAGTGTTGAGTGGCACAGTGCAGAAATCACATTTTTACATAGTGTTGAGTGCATCTTACTGCAACAGTTCTCAATAGGTATAGCTTCAGGATCCACTTTCAATGTATCAATATTAATTTCAGCTTATAATAAAAACCTTTTGCAGTTTTACCCTGTTATAGTGTTCAAAATACTACAGTATTGCTTTAATATTCTGTGTTCAGGGCTTGCTGAAAAGGACTGTCATAACAAATTATTGGCAAATTCCCACAACCCTCTAAAAGTGTCCCTGCGACTCACTTTTGAACATGTGTAAAAGACATGAACGTACCAGAGATTTGTTCTCTTGCGGGCCAGAGTCTGTCTGAAGTTGATGGCTGTAAGCACTGCCATTTAGATCATCTGGCAAAATGGGATCATGACAAATGATGGGGTCTTCAGGAACATGAAGAAATGGTGTGCCACTATTTCCATTCAGCTCCACAGGCTTGAAAACATCTTCTAGATCTTCTTGCACTCCAGGTAAAAAGCCTACCTCCGCAAAGAAGAATTGATTGTCTGGCTGGAGATCAGGATCCAACTTGATTGTAGCGTCTGGCATCGCCAAAACAGAATCACTTTTACTCCGCACCTTGTCCACAGACAGAAAGTCTATTTCCTCTTCATCAGAATCAGATTTGTTGTCTTCATTGCTGGAATCCTCTTCTTTAATGGCATCAAGCTTGGGGGAAGCCTGTCCTACATGCTCAAGAGATGACTGGGAGACAGAATCTGCGCTTTCCGTGACTCTGGGCTGACGAGGTGTGAAGGCTTGCTCTGGAATACTGAACATGTGTAGCGTAACTGCTGTTATGAAGACTATACCAGTGAACAAGAAGAGAACCTGCTCCTGTGACTTAAAAGCCTGACCAAGTGCCGTGTTGGTCCAGTCTAGACCTCCCAGCATGTAGCCCACAGCTCCACCAAGCCCTGGGTACAGTAAAAAATACATGTGAAGTGTCGTAGGCGCATCATCTACACAGCAAATTCTCCAGTGTTAATTTAACACCACTGGGTGTTTATACATTTCCAACGTCATGTGGAGAGAGTAAAGTCACAGTAAAGATGCCCACACACTAGAGGATTTTTAATCTTTTGAGACTAAAGATCTGTGCACAGACAACACACACTTCAGGACAGACATGAGGACACACATACACACACATGAGGAGTCCCACCACAGATCATGCCATGAGAGAAAGTTTTTATTGAGCCACGCCTCCTAAGACTAAAAATCTAGCTAAAAATCCTCTAGTGTGTGTCCAGCATTACTCAGTGATACACTTTATGACAGAACCATGAGTGACAATAACATGACACTAAATACAATGTGCTCTATATTTTCAACAAAATGCTGAGGTCACATTGGACTTCTGCATCTGTCACAGAGCGACAGGTGAAGGAGGAAAGTAGTGAAACAGCTACATTAGACAGAAGTTTATTTTTCACTTCATCACATTTACTTGTTTCTTCCTGCAGAAGATTGAAGTTCTGTCTGTGACTGAATGTCTGACTGTGATGAACAAGTACAATGTGGCCTTTTATTGAAAATATAGAGCACATTGTATTTAGTGTCATGTTATTGTTACTCATGGTTCTGTCATAAAGTGTAACACTGAGTAACTGTGACTTTATTGTAAATATTGTACTCGTCTTGGTGTGTGTTGTTCTGTAGTCAACCGTTTGTCCTGTAAACTGTCCTGTTTCTGTTCATGTTGTCGGTTGTCCGTTTCCCTGCCAGGGGACTGCAGATGTAAATTAGCCTAAGCATGAATGAATGCATCAATTGACAGCATTTATATTATAATTGTACATGGTGCCTTCTTAAATAAATAAAGTAAAGTAAAAGTAAAGTTTACTCTCTCCACATGAAGTTGGAAATACAGGTGCTCATCAAAAAAAATAGAATATCATGAAAAAGTTGATTTATTTCTGTAATTCCATTCAAAAAGTTAAACTTTTATAATGTATACATTCATTCCACACATACTGATATATTTCAAGTGTTTATTGTTTTTAATTGCTGCAGTAATTCAGGCAAAAGGAGCAACAGTTAAGTATTGAGTGCTGTACATGCTCATACTTTCCATCTTCATACTTTTCAGTTGGCCAACATTTCTAAAAAACTTTTGTTTGTGTTGGTCTCAAGTAATATTCTAATTTTCTGAGATTCTGATTTTGGGTTTTCATTAGTTTTTAGTTATAAACATCAACATTAAAAACAATAAACACTTGAAATATAGCAGTCTGTGTGGAATGAATGTATACATTATGAAAGTTTCACTTTTTAAATGGAATTACAGAAATAAATCTACTTTTTCATGATATTCAAATTTTTTGACGAGCACCTGCATATAAACACCCAGCAGTGTTAAATTAACTCTGGGACATTTGCTGTGTACATGCAGTTTCATGTTTGCACTTACCAGAGGAAAAGCCGTGGATATTTAGAGCCATATCTTGCTCCTCGGTGTCAGCGACGTCTAAAAGGTAAGCTATGATTGGTCCTTCAGCAGCATCAGCACAGAAGTCTAGCACAATGACTCCTAACACAGTGAGTGCAATGCCAATGGGCTGGCTGCCAGGGCGATCACCGACAGAAAGACCTGTAGGTACCCAACAAGGTGTTTGATTAGGCAGGACAAAGATATGCTACATTTCTGCATAAGTTTGATGAGTGAAATTGGATGTCTGGGAATACTTAGGTGTACAGTATGGTAAAGGAGTAATTGGAAACAAAATTTCAATCTCCCTTTCTTTGTGTTGAAATATGACTTTGGCTACTAACTGTCCAGCGAAGTCCCATAGTTACTCTAGTATCCTCAAAGCATGATTATATCTATGTCTTTTCTATTGCATAAAAGTAGGGAAAAGGGTCAGAAAGCTCTTCATGAAGGCAGTAAGATCATATTTCCTTGATGCTGCAGTGTGGTGGCCATTTCACCTATTAATGCTCCGTTTAAAAATAGAGCTACTCCCAGCAGCGTCCCCACACACAGGGCCAGGATGAAGGGTCTCCTGCGTCCCCATCGCAGAGTGCAGCGGTCACTGGAGGAGCCGATCACAGGGGTGAAGAAGAGGCCCAGGACAGGACTGAGAAACCAGGTCAGACTGTAGTACTGCTCAGGCAGACCTGCACATACATAACAGTGGGCACAGAGAGGGCTCATGTACAAACCAATTTAGTTCAACTCTACATCAGAATTAGCCTGGCTAACGCCAGACTAAATTTCACAAGTGAATATTTAGTCTGGGAACCACCCATTAATTTTCTCGTAGGAGAGGTGTGGTTTATGATTGGCCATAGCCGTTTATTGGGCGCTACGATGCATCTGCACGTAGCCCATAGCCTATCGTATCAATTGTACTATGAGCCTCAGCGAATCCAGTCTGTCCAATAGTACGCGTCATCGTCTTGCTGTCCCTCCCCGTTCTGTGATTGGTTCCCAAATCCCTGCGAAGATTTTGGCCTTGGTTTCCAGGCTGTTGAGCAGTTTGAAATGATTTGAGTGCGAGCAGCATGGGTATTCCCAGGCTACATCAGAATACATAACCGGATCTATTTAAAGGCCCTATACCTGATTTTTTTTTTATATTAAAATTTGTTTGGGCCGCCTTTAGAATATCAATTCAGACATTTGTGGAAATAATCATCATTTCATGAGCTGCATTGCATTTCTGTGACCCTGAAAAGTGGTTATACACTCATTCCTGTGTAGAACTGGGTTGTTAGAAAAGTTAGGAATGAGTTTGGACACAAATATCGATTGAATTTATTTTGCCCTTCTTTCGTTGTCAGTATAGTTCCTTTAACATTTTGACCTCTAACATTAACCTAAAGTTGATAAGTCAAAAATAATAAAGTGAGAGAATACCAAAGCAGAGAAAAATGTCAAAAATCAAAAGTAGTGATGATTAAAAGTGTCCCAGACGCAAGATCTGATTTCGTCTCTTGAATTTAAATTAGAAAAAAACTTTTACGATTAGTTCCTAATAAACACTGTGTGTTTCCAAATCCGTAAATGTCTGTGTGTTTATAGAAATGAGAATAACTCATAAGTTAAAAAATTTGACAGATGCCTCTGTGACATGGCCCATTCTCACAAGAAAATATGTTAACCATATTGCCCTGGGACAACAACTATTGCTCTCCCTCGCTTTCTCTCTATCCCTTGTGTAAGACAATTTGTAAAGGTTAAAACATTACACAAAATATTCAGAGTCTAAAAGTTGGTCAATTTATGGGGAATTGTACAGATAGGACACTGTAATAACAATTATAACTCTGTACATGAGGCAGGAAAATCACACACAGGAATGTGCGGTGTTGAACATTCTTGTCATACCTAAAGAGGAAAAACCCTTTTGTTCTGTTTGTGCTTTGGTGGCAAACTTGACATGAAGCTGCACTGCCCCGGGCTCTGACTGCTGCAACTCACACTGCAGCACAGTGAGGCATTCAGCTCTGCACCGAGATCACAGTCAACTTACATTACTGCTTTCTCACGGTTCAAACTCAGAATGATAGGCATTTTTATGCTTTGGTAAACTGGTTTTCATGATTTTCATGATGACACTTAAGAGCCAGTGCTTGTCACTGAGTAAAAGCATCATCTTTTTGTGGAAGGAGCGACCAACTACTTGCAGAAATAATTTCATAAATAAATTCACTGTTTGTCTGTTGCATGGCTAAGTAATGGACTATGGCTGGAGGGTTTACACCCATGTGTCAGTTAAACACTAAATTATCTTCGGTTTCACACATTGAGGTGTATTTGATCACAAAGCATGCCCTCACCAATGCGCAGCAGGACTGGAGTCACAAGGGCAGTTTCCATGGCGTAGCAAAACTCACGGCCAAACATAACTGCCCCGTTCATGACCCAGCGATGACGCGGGATGGGTGCTCGCCTGGTGACCTCCTCCTCCTCATTCTCTCCGTCTTCTGTGGCCCCTCTGAGTTTCCTCCTGTTGTCCACTGGGTCCATCTCTGCAGCCTCACCGTCCATTTCAACTTATCAGTAACTATAGTATAACAACTTGTGTTATATGTGTGTATTATATGGGAATAGCGTATAAAGTCAATGGTTTCATCCTAACTGCATACTGAATCCAATGTGTCCAGTATATGATAATGAAGCCTTCATTTGCTCTGGACATAGCTTAAGTATTCGCACAGTTACACCTTCTTCTCAGTGGAAAAATCCATACTTTTCAAACATGACATGTCCCTTTTCAAACTTGAAGAGAACAGTACTCCAAATGCAGCAGCCATCAGCAGTGAGGCGGTGAGATTTCTGTTTATTTGACCTGTGCAGTTTGTGGATGTTAATGATACATCTCCCGTGTTTGCTTTGGGCCTTGTCAAGCACCAGTGAGTTTATGTGCTTTTAGATGGTGCAAGATGTCCCAATGCAGCCTGGCAGAAGGCAGGGTCAATCCTTACACAAAGAAGTAACCTGGGTAAAGAAAAACAAAGGGAAGTAGTAAGACACAATGTTTTCAGAAATTTCAGCGGCACAAATGGAAACTTTAATGTTAAGGTCAAATACCACAGTGTTCCCAGCAGATAGCACAGACCCAAAATAGGAAAAGTGCCTGCCCTGCTCTAAAAAGGCAACCATTTACGCAACCAGCTTACTCAACTTTTAGCTGTGGTCACACACACGTTTAGCAGCATAGAAAGTTAAGCAAATTGTTGCATTACCTGTAAACAATAAACATTACCACAACACCGCCCTAAAATGTTGTAAAAGTACTTACCACCGACTTCAAACACCTCACTGTTACAATGTGCTATATCCACGTGATGAGGAGAATTGCATCAACATAATTCTGGAGGTCGGCCCCATGGTTGGCCCATAATATCACCTGCCCAGTCATAGCCCTGGTCAAGTCCCAAAACGAGGCGGGGCTGTCCGTATTGTAAGTTAATGTTTAATCACCCAGACTACTAGAGAAAAGGGCACGGCGCATCCTCGTGAGTTTATGAAGCAGTAAAATATACTGTGCCATATCCTGTTCGGAACATGAGTTATCTTGCCCGGCTGTTCAGTGTTCAGTAAAAGACACAGGAATGCATCCAAGGGCGCCTCGGTCCTGTCCGGACACGACCATGAGCAACGTCAAGGTCTGCTTTACTTTACAATTTTGATACTTTTGCAAAACGCTACACATTACTCCAACAATGCCACACTTTAGCTAGTGGTTTAATGTTGTAGGAAATGTGTTAAACTTCTAATATTATGTGCCAAATTGGTTAAAACAAACTAAAACAAGCAATTATGTACATAGCTAGAGCTGGGTTGACACAGTGCGCACATGCATAGCGCACGTGCTTCTAGCTAGTATCATAATTGACAGCTAACGCTAAGTTAATATAATATTAGCAGGTGTACCAATCAAATTATGTGTCAAAAAACGAAATCATGCGGATTCTTCTTACCAGTAAAATGCGTCCTTCACAATGTCATAAAAGCACTTGTTTTTCGTAGTTATTGCTGTAGAGATTTTAAAAACAGGTGCCCGCTGACTAGTCTTTGGGAAAACCTTTCCTGAAAGCTAACAAAAAATGTGACCATCTTCTGCCTGCACTACACGCGCCACTCTCATTGGTTTCCACAGCAACAAAGCTAGCCCACGTGACACCCGCAGTCCATTCAAGTTTGGTTCACTACCAGCGCTGCAAGGAAAAACAAAACAAATATCAAATATTTAACCAAATTATCATTAGAGGAATGGAAATACACGTCTCTAAATTGATTCGCCAATATTTATTCAGTTATAAAACATAATTATAAAACATACATTCATTTGCCTGAATGTGGGCCCTGGCTGATAGAAACCCTATGTATGTATTTATTTATTTATTTATTTTGTATTATAACAATAGTTATTTTTATAAACCAGCATATCAGATCAGATTATTGTTAATTCAATAGAAAAAAAATCTTGTCAATTGCCCTTCTGTTTCTCTCTTCATTGTTTTTCTTCACAGTGCCACTGCCTTCATCAGTGGGGCAGGAATCCTAGTCATTGTGATCCCATTATTAGTGACAGGGTTTGCTGTTCTTCCTGAGGCTTTGGAGCTGTGTTGCATGCTGACTATGTCTCCACTCGTCACCTCCGGCTCTGCACGACGGAAGAAATGTCTCACAGTAGCCTAGAGGAGAGTAACACAAAGGACATTACTCATATGGTAGGCCAAACAATATGTAAAGGACGGTGTAAGTAGGGATCTTTTTTTTTTTTTTTTTACCTTAAAGTTATTAGTGACAAAGCAGTAAACCACAGGATCCATGCCACTGTTCAAACTGCTGAGAGTGACTGTGAGGTGGTAGACAACAGTGTGATGAGGCATGTCCGGATAGAAATACACAATAACCTGGACAATTAACACATCTGAGTTTATTTTGTTTTTGTCTGAGTCTGATGAAAAAAAATATCCATACAGGCAGAAAGGCTAGGTCTAGAATATTACCTGTCGGATATGGAAAGGTGTGAAGCAGACTGTAAAAATGATCAGAACTGTGATTAACAATTGGACAGCTCTTCTTCTTCTCTTTCTACAAAAACAAAAGAGAGATTAAATGATCAAAGAAAGAATCATAGTAACAAAACATTGGATTTACCTGCCTATTAGACTTTATATTGCAATATTTATTCACACTACACAAAGTGTGGAAAGCTACTTCCATAGCCACAGCTGCCCTAGTACTGACTAACAGATGCAGCTGCACATGCAGTCTATCGGACCACCACCAACCACTCGTTCACGTATCCATACAAAAACAAGGTGGGTCGTGTGTCTTGCCCAAGGACACAACAGCCGAATGCACTGGCTGGAGCTGGGATTAATGTAACAATTCAAATTATTGCATTTATATTGCTAGTTTCTGAATTAACTTGGTTGCCATGGTTATGCAGTTTCAAACCAGGAAAGTAGGACAACTCCAGGCTACAGGTGCTTAGTTTTGCATTAAAGTGCTGCAAACAATGTGAACAACAGTAAAGGAAAGGCATATACAGCACAAAAAGTACTTCACATATAGCTTTGATGGTGAGGTACATTTTTGTGCTGTATATTCATTTCCTTTACTGTTGTTCACATTGTTTGCAGCGCTTTAACTCCAGCTGTAGCCTGGAGTTGTCCTACCATCATGGTTTGAAACTGCACAATGCACACGGAAACCATGGCAACCAAGGCAATTATATCCATAGCATTTCTATTTGATTGCAATTAACGATGCAGCCATACTTTCTATATTGAATAAATGTTAAATTGTGTGTTTGTGTTTATTTCTACAGGCCTGCACCTGCTCTGCTGCATGAGGTGTCTGTCAGTCAGGGCACACATGATGCGCAGAGTGAACACCACGATGATTAGAAGGGGCAAAAAGAACTCTGTGATGGTGAGGAACAGGAGCCTGGAGATGCAGTCTGTTTCTTGGAAGGCCGTGGACAGAAGAGAGTAGGTGACTACGATCGCGAAAAGCCACACGGACACACACACGCATTTGGCCACACTTAAATTTCTCCACTTTCGAGATGCTTCAGTCTAGAATGAAGAAAAAGCACAAGTCTTACATAAAGTTTTTCTCTAAACATTACAGTCGCTTTACATTTTGATGCATCATTTATTCAATTTCCAGTGTTTCTGGTAGAAAGACACCAAGTTTGTTCTGGGAAGGAAGCATGACTGCCAGTGTGTGCCAAAAACCATTAAACACACAGTCACAAATACATCCACATAGGGGCTTGCCCAATGGCACAACATCAGTAGGCATTGGTCAGCTGCCAATTCCTCCCCATGTGTAAATACATGAATGAATACATCAGAATCAGAGTAGTAATATTGGAAAGTTTAAAGGAAGCTTAGAGCTCTCGCCTGAACAATGGCCAGGTATCTATCCACACATATGCAGGTCAGGAACAGGATACTGCAGTACATGTTGACGAAGTAGCTGAAGATGTGGAGGTAGGAGCAGGTGACACAGCGCCCCCTGCTGTAGTACAGGAGGATGCGCGAGGGCAGAGAGAGGTTGACCAGCAGATCCGTCACAGCCAGGTTTATGGTGTAGATGACTGATGTGCTCCTTTTCTTAGTGCGTAAACAAAACACGTGAAGGGCCAAAGAGTTGAGGACCATTCCTGCCTAAAACAATTTAATTCAATACAATGAAGAAGAAAGGAATAAATCAAACTATTTGTAAAAAAAAAAAAAAAAACATTCTTTACCAGAAATATGATTGAGTTTATGAAAATTAGAGCGATCCAAAGAGCATAGAAGTCATTATAGAGGCCCTCGTCTAAATGTGCCAGTCTCTGAAGATATGCCTTCACGCCGCTCTGATTGGAGTTCTCGGGGCTTATGGGAAATGTACCGTTGACAATCCAGGTGTCAGTGCTGTTAGACTCCATCCTTAGACTTCATCATGAGGACACCTACACCAGCAGATATGTACAAAACTGACAAAAGACAAAAAGAAGAAGACAATAATTTTTTATGAAGACAGACATTTTTGGTAAAATTTCTAAATGATCTGTAGTAAAATGTACCATTGCTTGCGTAATATTCAGAATTATGGGAATACTTTCAGGTTTTGGCCCTTTACTTAACCAGGAGACTTCCGCTGAGGAGAGTAATGGCCCTGTATATATATATTTACTGATAAGGTGAACCCGGGAATTGAACCAAGAACCTTCTTGCTGTGAGGCGAGAGCACCAACCGCTGAACCACCATGCTCCAGTGTTATCTGTCATACATTTTCCACTGGGAACAAATACATTTCCTAATCCTTACAATAAGGTGTTAAATTGCTGAACAGATTTTCTCCACAGAAAATATGGGGAACTGTAAATTTAAGTTTAGAGCAATTTTGTCAAAATACATTTTTCTCACAGCTTATAGCTTTAATTTTCCAGTGTTCACAATATGTTGTTTTGTTTTCTTTTGTCTTTTGTTTCGTCAAAATATTTTGTATATTTATTTAGATTAGATATTATATTTAATATCTAATTGCTGGCTGGATTTATTGAGCTTTTAATCCCCAAAACAAGCAGAAATTAAAATGATTTCTGTTATAATCAGGGTTTGTAATATGTAATCAAAATAAACATATATTTTAAAACTTGTCTCTATCCATTTTTCAGATTTGTCACCACAAATATGGGCAGTTTAACCCAAAACATGTCTTATGAAAACATTAAAAGAAAGTAAACACACATTAAATGTAATAAAGATATATTCTTTCTATATCTGTTGGGAAAAGGAATCTTATTTGTAAAGCGCTAGGCAATGTGGGTGAAGTGTCTTGCCCAAAGACACGACGACAGTGTGCACCTGCAGGAGTTGGGATTCGAACTCCCGACCTTCTGGTCATGAGGAAACCCGCTCTGTAGATTTCTGTTGCCCCAGTAATCCACAGCAAAAGTGTTTAGGCTTCAATAAAAAATGTCTCTTTGGTTTGGCCATAAAGTATAGGCTAATTTAAAATATATACTATACAGTCAGTGGTGGAAAGTAATGACGTAATAAGTAAGTAAAACATACAAATTTTAGGTACTTTTACTTTACTTAAGTACATTTGATGATGAATACTTTTTACTTTCTACTCGACTACCTTTTAAAATTGTGTTAAAAGTGAAAGTATTTTTATTTTCAAACTGAACCTGTTTTAGACCTGTTTTAGTCCTGGTTTAGACCTGATTTAGTCCGTGGTTTACTCGTTTAGACCTGGTTTAGACTTGCTTTAGACCATTTTAGTCCTGGTTTAGACTTGGTTTAGCCTTGGTTTACACCTGGTTTAGTCCCGATTTAGACCTGAGTTAGTGGTTTACTTGTTTAGATCTGGTTTAGTCCTGGTTTAGACCTGTTTTTGACCTACCTGAGTTAGTGGTTTACTTTTACTTTTAACTTATGAAGTACATTTTGCTGTAGATAGTTTTATACTTTTACTTAAGTAGAATGATTATGTGATACTTGTACCTTTACTTACAATAAGTAAATTATTGGTCCTGTATCTGCACTTTTACTTAAGTAAGAATATTGAGGACTTCTTCCACCACATTATACAGTATATATACTGTATACATTTCAATATTTTTTTTTTTCTTAAATCAAACAGAGCAGGAAGATCAATAATTTGAGGACAGCCTGGCATCAATGATACTTTAGAGCAGAACAAGTGGTGTTATGCTTTGATCAGACAGTAATCTGTAAAATCATTGTCAATTTTAACTGGGGTCTGACTGGAACTTCCCTTTATCCGTGCAATATTGTGCTGCTGTGCATGCCGCAGTCTCCAAATGCATCTCACGACATCAAAACACTGGTGAAAAATGCCATCTTCTCTCGCTAATGACAATGAGTAACATGAATAACGGGCTCCACGCATTAACAAGACCACTGCAGACACACCACATTAAGATTACATGGGTGCTATACGCATCCGTACTCGCACTTACATCCCCCGAGATCATTCAACTTACTGGAGCCATTTCATCATCATTATCCGCATTAATGAATTATGTTGAGGGCGCGTTTGGGAACTCGGGCGCTAAACTAATTCTTCTATTCAAAATCATATGGCATCATACATTATAGTTGAATATGATAATGTTTTGCATTTCAATTTAATTACTTCACAAACTCCCAGAATGCACCAGTGCTAATTGAAAACACATTAGGGTTGATTACAGCTTTGTGCGGCGGATGATATAGTGGCAGTCTGATGAATTGGAGTTCAAAAGCTGCGGCGATTCAGAGTGTGTTAACCTCTCTGTGGACGGAGGCAGGCACTTCACAAATAACGCAAGCATCATGGGAAGAAGAAGTGATACAAACAGCTCCGTAACATGTTGGAGCTCTGTGTAATAGTACAGGGTTTAAGTTTAATAATGTTTTAGTAAACATGAGACAAAATGGGAAAATGCTCAAAAGATCAAAGTGATATAAATTTATATTATTGTCCAAAATCATTTATCTTTATCTTTGTGTTCTACCAAATTGTCTAAAAGTGCAGTGTGGTTAAATATTTTATTGTTGCTTGGAAACCGGCAACATATGTTTTGTCTTATTTTTTGTCATAAATAAGAATAATAATGTTCATGTTGTATTTATTAAAATGATCTAGGTTTCTTTTCAGGAAATGCATACTTTTAAGAACATCATGTATTTCCAATAAAACTGTTGAGAACAGCAAACAATTAAAGATACAACTTACCTCACTTACCTTGAATAATGTCCATTCAAAGCTCCTTGGAAATTCCAAGAACATTTCCAGGTTTAGCTTCCCTGCAATGTCAAGTTTTCTACAAAAATATTTGTATTCTAATAGTTTTGACTAATCATACATTCAGCAGTCTTTGTGATCCTTGGCCCTTGGTCCATTCACTCTCCTTTCTCTGTTTAGAGTAATTTCTCCTCTTCTGTCAGTTTCCCTCCCTCTTGCTCTGAATCTCTAAGTTTGGCTTCAGACCGGAAGCCCCAGAGCATACTCTTCTACAGTATCATGCTAGTATCCCTATACAATTAACATATGCAATACTTGGTATATATACCTGAATATGTTGTTAGATTGCTAGTTTGTAAGATGCATTTTTGACTCTTGAGAATTATCTGTTTCCAATCTCTGAAAGTAGAATTTGAGTTTACCAATTTCAATTTACACCTCAATCAAAGAATGGCAGAAGCACAATAGTGTGATGTTAAAATCGCACAAACCAACAACACAAATCAATGCTTGGTGCACACTATCCAAATAGACTCCCTACTCTCTGGAGGACAGAGTAAAGGTAGTTTATGAAGCTAAGCTCTAGTCTGCTTCAGTATAACTCTCACTCAGCTCCATCCGTCTCACACAATGAGACAGGTTTGGTGCTGGCTTCCTGTCGAGCACTCATCATCACTCAGGACCTGTCACTGTTTCTGGAAAAATACAGAATAACGGATGTCGGGAAGAGAAACATGGATCAGCCTGTTACTATGGATGAGCTGGGACAGAGGAGAAGGGCTGGGACATAACATCAATGCACTGTACTGTATATGGCCTCCTATGTGGTTATATGTACACATGGAGTTTAATTTGTGGATGCTATGGGGACAGAAGCCAGTGTTTATGTATAAATTATGTTGTATTTTCATCAGAAATATCTGAGAAATCCACATATACAGTAAGTCAGATAACTTACAGTGGGTTTAGAGCTTTTCAGACCTCAATTTACAGTTCATTTACCTCTTGTTTAAACTGATGTGTGAAGCAGCACAGTCCAAGGCTCTGTGTTGAATGTAGTGTCATCAGGACAAGAAACAGCCACAGGCCAGTCGTCACAGTGAGGAATGATTCATGCACAAGACCAATTCTCACTCACATTATTGCCTGTTGAAAGTGAAATGAATAATCCTGTGTATTTCCTCTGGGTGCTCCAGTTTCCATCAACCTAAAAACATGCAAAATAGGCTAATCCTCCAAGACCTGGAACTGGGGAGAGGGCGCATAGGTGTAACTGCCCGCTGCAGTATTGCAGTTTAAGTGCAGAGGTCAAATTCCCCTATGAAACGATAACACAAAAATCTTTTTTTCCACTCATGGTTAGTGGTTGTGCAAAGCCATTTATTGTATATTATAAAGAACTGAGTTTACTCTTTTGAAATTATAATGAAACAGAAACTACTCAAATGTCCCTGATCTAACGTTTACATGACCTTCAACAACTGCCAGAAAAATTGTTCAGGAGCAAAGAAAAACTCACTTCAGCTGAAAAGAAGGACTCTCTGAAAAAATGTTTGTTCAATTGTTTTGCATAATTTGTAAACCAAGTCATTTCACTAGTTTCGAGTTGAAAAGTGTAAACAAACAGGTTTTTTGACAATAAATGGCTTCACGCAACCACTAACCATGAAATGTATATGTACTAAACTTTTGAGCACAACTGTAATACAGCACCGGTCAAAAGTTTGGAAACTATGTATTGTTTTTTTCCCTTTATTTTCAAAACCATTGAATGACTCTCACTGAAGGCATTAACACATGGAATTATGTAGGAAACAAAAAAAAGGTTAGTAACTCAAAATATGTTTAATTTGTTATTTAAATTGGCTTGATTCTTCGCTTTTCTTTCGCTGTAACTTTCTTCACGAGTGAGTCACGGCTGGAGCGTCAGACGGACAGACGGATCGGTGCAGCGTCGGCAGTGATGCTCCCGTTGTATCTGACTGTCGTGGTCAAGAAGGAGCTGAGTCAAAACACAAAACTCTCATGCTATAGCCTAGTTGGGATTAAATTTTAATGATGAAAATAATGAAGCAGACATAGATCTATCAGGATGAGAGCATATTACTAACCTGAAGAGAGAGGGAGAGAAAAAGACCAGCTTCATGTGTCATAAGGTAAGCTGTTGCTCCTGCATGGGCCACTTGAGTCCAAACTCTCGTTTAGTTTGACACAAATGTGTTCACAAAGCCTGCAATGTCACTTATTAGTTATCTTATCTTTTTTTTTAATCCAGTGTACATACGAGATGTTTTTATAGTTTGTTTTATTGATAGATGCCAAGAGACACTTTATTTGATCATTATTAGTCTTTTTTAGTTTAATAATCCTATTCCAGTATTATTACTACTGTTTGCAAACTATTTTCTTCTTGATGGCACATTCCCTGACTTTTTGCACCCCCCTGTGTGATCCTGTCCTAAGAGCTGTTGTAACAAGTAAATTTCTCCATTGTCAGATCAATAAATAACTATCTCATCTTAAATAGCTGTCCATGACGTGGTGAAAGTAAAGCCTCATGACATTTTCTTGCTTCCTGACGTGCTCACGTGCGCCACCGCGTGACTGTGGTGCGCCATCGTCTAATTGACAGGCAGCTCCCAGCGTTGCTTTTAATGTGTCTAATGTAAAGCGTCTTTGTGTCCTCTAAAAGCGCTATATAAGTTGCATGTATTATTATTATTATTATTATTATTATTATTATTATTATTATTATTATTATTATTATTATTATTATTAATATTAATGAATCTATGTCACC
>OMNZ01015520.1:0-13000 GCA_900303255.1 Lesueurigobius sanzi | reverse complement strand
AATGTAAACAAGCTGCTGACCTGCTGTAATGTGGGTTTCTTTTAGGCGGAATTCATATTTTCTGTTTTTCAACCTCAATTACTCATTCCCACTATGATTTCCTTGAAAATGTTCACATCTACAGTCTCCCCACAGACATTCATATCATATGAGAGCAATATGAACATTTTAGACCTTTTACAAGCTGTTAAAGCCTTCCAGAGGATATGTATACACAGCAGGGCTTAAGATCTTCTTCGCATGGATGAGTTTTAAAACATGTTTCACAACTTTTCAGAGAGCAACACAGTTATAGTAATGTAACAAACAAAAACTAGTTCATAATTATACAAAGGATTATGTTTACAACACAGGATAAAGCAAATTACAGTTGTGCTCATAAGTTTACATACTTACAGACAGATTTTTTGTTCTTTATTCTTTATTCAGAGAAAATGAATGATAATGATAAAAAAGTGGTTGTGTGAAGCCATTGTGTTTACTCTTTTCAAAAAATAATGATAATTGAAAGTATTAAAATTACCCCGGTCAAACGTTTACATACCAGCATGATCTTGGCTTGAAAACAAGTACACTAGCTGACACAAACAGATTTGAATGACTAAAGGTAACCATCACCATGTGTTTGCTTGTAATTAGTGTGTGTATAAAAGGTCTGTGAGTTCCATCAAGAGCTGCACTGTTTCTGGTTTCTGAGTCACGGGGAAAGCAAAAAAAATTGTTACAGGATCTGCGAAAGAAGGTGATTGAACTGCATAAAACAGGAAAGGGATATAAAAAGATATCCAAGGTCCAGGGAATGCCAGTAAGCAGTGTTAGAACTGATTAGTGGAAAATTTGGGATTGTGTTGAAACCAAACCACGATCAGGTCGACCAGCAAGAATTTCAGCAACAACGTCCATGATGCAGAGAAAAACTTTCAAATAACTTCAGCTGAAATTCAGGACTCTCTCAAAAAAGTGGTGTAGCTGTTTCAAGATGCACAATAAGGAGGCGCTTGAACTAAAATGGGCTGCATGTTCGAGTTGCAAGAAGAAAGCTATTCCTACGCAAATGCCACAAAATATCTTGCTTATATCTGAACTTTTTGTCCACAACCATAGACGTTACATTTGGAGAGGAATCAATCAGATCTATGATGAAAGGTGCACCATCCCTACAGAGGTGGCTCACTGATGTTTTGGGGATGTGTGACCTACAAAGGCACAGGACATGTGGTCAAAACTGATGGGAGGATGAATGCATCATGTTATCAAAGAATACTGGAGGATAATTTGCACTCATCAGCCCGGAAGCTGCACATGGGTCGCGTTGGATTTTCCAACATGACAATGATCCAAAACACATGGCCAAATCGAACTGTCACTGGCTACAGCAGAATAAAGTGAAGGTTCTGGAGTGGCCATCTCAGTCACCTCAATATCATTGAACCAGTCTGGGGAGATCTCAAACGTGCAGTCCATGCAAGACAGGCCAGGAATTTACAAGAACCGGAGGCTTCCTGCCAAGAAGAATGGGCAAACTTGCCATTAGCCACTCTAAGCGGTACACCACAAAAGAGGTGTTGCAAATTCGCAAAGTGGTTCAGCTCATACAGTTTATCTGTTGATGGGTGTCTGAAGGACTTCGACTTATCAATATGGAGGCAATGTCTGCGACTCCCACATGGAGTGGCTTTTTTAATCATGTGTTTTATGAAATTGCACTGTCCCCTTTCAAATAAACTAATCAAATTTAATCTAAAGCTTAAAGAGTACACAAAACACTGTATACAAAAGCCATAAACTGCATGACATCATTAGACATATTAACATGACATCAGAAAACGCGTGGGCCCATTTAGCAACCAGTGCGAGGCAGGTATCTATATTATAGAGAAAGGTATAATTTATAGAATACTATTAACATCCCCGTAATGTCACAAAGTTTTACTCCACCATTATTCCACCTCATAGGATTCTCGTGTTGTCACTTTCTTCAAGTTTACAAAGCATAAACCTCAAGCCTATTCCACATAAAGATAACCCGGGTCCGTCCACAAAAGCACAAAAGCTGCTGTCGACCAGATTCTATCATTAAAGAGAATAATCCAATTTTCCCCTTTGTCCCCGTTATCAGCGCAGTCACATTCATAACAATTTCCTGGTTTTCGAGACCCGCGCTTGACCATTTAAACACAGCCGTCCTAATCTGATCCACCTCCGTTTAATCACATTGTGCCTTTATCTCACAGCGTATCATATGTTTTTAATGAGCCATCGATCAACTCTTCACCTTCTCCCGTTTCCCGTGAAGAGTGCTCTTGATAAAACGTGAGACGCTCTCAGACAACAGACTGGCCAGGATTATGGACATTAGAGGAGATACATTAGAGTAATAACCTTTGGCATAAAACTTTAAAAGACTTTCAAAAACACTTCCTTTTCATGGCTGACTATTTTCCTGCATTCCCTTGGTGACAGTAAAAGTCCTATATTAGGCTTTTTAAACTACTTCAGGAGACCATGATGACCTTCATTTTTGTATCATAATCTCTGTATGTGTCTGGAAAATCCCTGTAGCTACACATTATGTCAGCAGAGGGCGCACTGGTGAAGTCTTGGATTATATAGACATTACAGTCTATTTTTTGTTCAAATTGGTCTAGGATAGTGAATCAACCTCCAACAACCACCTTATGGCCTTTCAAGGACCACTACGCCCAGATGAAGAGCAAATCAGGTCTAAACCGGGTCTAAAAATGATCCTAAGTTGGACAAATTATACCCAAACTAGGGATAAGCAATGTCTAAACCAGAAAAACAATACATTTATGCTTTACGTAAGGGCAGTGTGGGGAGATACTGCACGTTTTGGTCCAGTTTACTCTCTTTACATATAAACCTTCACCTGGAACAAACAATCTTAACAACGAGGAGAGAAATTATTGCACTGATACATTGGAAATTGTAACTTTTTTTCTCACTTCATCATCTCCCCCCCTCCTTTAGCAGAGTCTAAACTTTCCAGTCCTGTATGTAACAATACTTTGAAGGTTTGTTCAGAAAGATTTTTCAATATTCAATTCCTAGCCTGATTTGTTGCATTTTGAACCACAGAAAACAAGGCACCATTTCGAGTTTTACAGATTTATTCACTAATAACTAACAATTAAACAAGATATCAAAAAATCCCTCTGAACAAATCTTTGTAACTAATATACAGTTGTGGTCAAAAGTTTACATCCCCTGCAGAATGTCAGGGGATGTAAACTTAAGCATTTCATAGAATATGAATGATAGCACAAAAACTTTTATTTCACTCATGGTTAGTTTTTGTGTGAAGCCATTTATTGTCACACAAAAAAAGCTGTTTGTTTACGCTTTGTATGGTTTTAAAATAATAATGTAATAAACATGGTTAAAAGCTCAAAAAAGTTGAATTTGTATGATATAGCACATTTATATTTTACATAACTTAACTTGGAAACACTCTTTGTAGGGAAACCAGACTTTATTGCCAAGGGTTTACTCTTCACATTTGGGTTGGAGTGCCCTCTGTTGGAGGCAGGGACAATTAAACAAGCCAAAATCAATGTATACATTTTTAAGGAAGAGCATGATAGATGCCGTACTGAAGGCAGTTTGAGTGCAGAACTGCTCACAAAGGGTTCTCAATGACAGACAACATAAACCAGGAAATACAAATCCAAGAGCTTCAGCAGCAGATGACGACCAGAAGGAAGTGAGATGCTACTCCAGGAATTTTTACCTTCAGTTTATCTTTGAGTCATTTATATTTTCCGTAACTCTGCTTTTAGGTCAACATCAAAGCCAAACCATTATTTTTTAATTATTTCAGGGACTACTGTGTTATGATTGACACATCTACTCATTAGTCTTGACTGTAGTGAAAAGTAAATGTCTAAAGGTGTGACCTCTTGCTCCAGAGGATGTGACCCAAATGCTCAGTATCTGAGCAGTAGAACAAAAGCCTGAATGCAAATTGTGCATTATAACAGCTTTGTTATCTCAGTGCTGTTGGGCTCACACTTCTACAAAGGCTATCTGCATTTCCATGGGAGCGGAAAGCTGTGGGGCCGGTTCGTTTTAGGGGGTGTTATGCAGTGATCTGCATTTCCCTGCTGTTTTTCCAAATCCGCACTGGATCACTTTGACAGTGACCACCAGAGGCACTGTGGGGCCTAGGTTCATATCGGTTTCTACTATTTCCTGACTTTGACCAAGTTTTTATATTAATTTCACCCCACTATACTATATTTCAACAAATCATCACAGTAGCACAGTGGTTAGCGTTCATGCTTCACAGCTAGAAGGTCCCGGGTTTGTTCTCCCCTTGTCTGCGTAGGTTTCCTTCGGGTGCTCTGGTTTCCCCTACCACTAAAAACATGTACAATAGATCAGGATGAATGAGGGTGTGTTTGTGTGTACTAGTATGGGACAACAGATGGAAATCCAGAGTGGTGTGTTTACATGTGCATGTGTCTCATGTTTACTGGACACCTGGATTTCTCCTTCGGGGGATCAATAAAGTCAGTCAGTCTGTGTGCACTATCCCAACCAAATAAACATATACTGTACATGGTTGCTAAATGCTTTCTCATAGTAAGTCAGCTGTTGCTAATTAGGCTTTGTTATGGAGGTAAATTCATTTAGCTGAGGTTCAGAAGAAGGGCCGACTCCAGACCCAACCCTGAAGTGGTCTGAGTTGGGCACGGCTTGGATCCCCATTTGGCTGTTTGTTTTTGGCTTTTGAAACAGCAGCTAAACAGACTAATCCGTAATGGCTGTGAGAGCATTTGCAAATAATATTAAAACCACAAAGACAGTCTTGTATATTTTGAAGATAAAATGTAATCTCTTCGTGTCTGAAGTCAAAGTGAAGTAATTACCAAAAGTCTGAACATGCGAAACTCCTTTATTGCTTGAAAGTCAAACAAAGAATTTGATATGGTAATTTTGTACCAAGCTATCGTGGTTTTGGAGCACAGAGTCTACAGAGTTGGAACATTTGCTCAAAGCCACACTTTTTTGGTGTCGCTCTTACCTTTCACAAAATAGATTCGATTTCCAGAAGTTGCAGCTCCCTTTAAACATCTACGAACAGCTTCTATTGATCAAGGAGGGAGCCCACAGGGGAGCGAATGAGAAGTTGAGTCATTGGAGAAGTTTAATGCCATTCACTTTGAGTGTTTAGTGGGCCACAGCTGCTCGGCGTCTGTCGTCTGTCACTTTCCGATGCAAACTAACAAACTCTGTCAGAGCGGCTGAATGATAAATGCTTCATTACCGACAAAGACGCCTCCCGTCAGCGTTCTGCAGCCCGCACTCACAGGAGACGACGACATCTTTACGGCTTGCTCGGTTAACGTTGCTTTTGATGTCTACACCCGATTTAAATTGATTGAAAAAAAAGTTATGAGTCTGCGAAGGGAAATTCGGGACACGTAAAAAGTTTCATCTCTTGCGCCTTGCTACCTGTTCAATGTGCTTTTGGAAACTTAAAAATCTCACTCGTGTTTGCTCATTTTGGTGTCAGTCTAGAGCAGACCTGGGCGAACCGAATGGATTTCATCTGAAACACGGCTTGTAGAGCATGAATTTCTGAACATGTAAAAAAAAAAAGTAAGTCTCTAGCCCATTCCTAGATACGGAAAAAAGGGTTCTAATATTAGCTCCCAAGAGTCTTTAATACTAGCCCATTCCTGTCAGGAGTTATGGAATTTTAAAGAAATCATTTAAATGCTCAATCCAGCCACTAGGGGGCAGCCAACATTGTTTTTTTAAAGGAAGCAATTCCACATCTGTCCAGAAGGAGGCACTGACACTGTCTTATGGCCATACTGCCTTTGCTATACTTGATCCTGTGATATTTCCGAAGCTAAGCAGGACAGGGCCTGGTCAGTAGTTGAATGGGAGACCTCAGGCCCCACTGGGAAACACAATCCATGTATTTTTGTATTGCCCATTGCCCAATATTACAACAAGAGTCGCCTCAGAGGCTTCACAGACATCAACACATGTAATGTCCAATCAGGGTTTGACAGTAAAGAAATAAATAAAACAATGGATAAATATATATAATAAATTTAAATTAATACCAGCTTTAAAACTGCTGAGTGCTGTTTGAGAGTAAAGTAATAATAATAAGTGTAGCCTGTGATGTAATTTTGTTTATTTGCGTCATTGTGTAATAAGACAATTTTCACCTTACTATTTCTAAACTGCTGGGTACGGCCCTGGTGGCACAGCCTTGCAAAACAAGCGTAAGCCAATATTAATATGTATCAGGCAAAAGTCTGATAAATATTAAATTGGCTTTGTCCAATTTTTAAATATTGATCAAATGAGGTGAATCAATACAGTGCTCATTATTGTTATCCATTTATTAAAAAAAAAAAGTTTGGTCAATAGTATTTTCCTCTTCACAATATTGAAGTCATCGTTTGATCCGGCCCTCGGACTCAATCCCGGTTTCTCATGTGGCCCCTTGTAAAAAATAATTGCCCACCCTTGTCTAGAGTCCTGTCTGGAGTAAAATTCCCTCTCAATCCTCCAGTGGAAAAGTTATACTGCTTTAAAAACAATAATTGCCGAGGTTTGTTGCATTGTATTTAGGCATTAAATTGTTGATGTCTGCATAAGCCCTGACAAAATGATCTTACTTCATTGTATGTATTGTCTTCCTTACGTTTAAAAACTTGAGTCGCCCGAACAGGGACTTGAACCCTGGACCCTCAGATTAAAAGTCTGATGCTCTACCGACTGAGCTATCCGGGCTCTGAGGAGTGATTGGTGCTAGACCCAAGGAGTGGGCGGGTCAAGAACGACAAAGAACTTTGGTCTAACACTATGAAGAAAACTACAGATAAAAAAGCACATGTTAGAGGTTGTGTTCACATAAGATTACATTTCTGTTGGGGCAGGTGCCAATACAACTCTATGAGAGAGAAACTGTTTTGGAAAGAAAATGTCCCTGTTCGTTATTTGATAGTGATTTCATTATAAGGTCAGTAGTAGATTATGCAAAACATACACAACGCTGGCGCTGTGATGTCATCGTTTTAGGAAAAAGGCACTAACAGGAGCTGCGTATTGAAATCTTTCCACTCTGGGACCTAGTTTCAAACATACAGTATTCGTTTCCAGACCCCCAAAACTTCATATGGATGATACATGGGTTTCATAGAACACATTTGCATCTAGGCCTGAGCTTGTCTTCGTGTGGATGGGCCTTTTTGTCAGTCTAGAGCAGGGGTGCTCAAAGTGCGGCCCGGGGAACTAATCACAACAATTTTTGGTGGCCCACAAACTTCTTGTTGAATTGACACACAGACACAACACTAGAGATTATCTTTTTTCTGCAAGTTTAATAATTCTACACAATTAAAACCTAAAACAAAACAGGACTAAAACAAGACAAGACCAGGTCGAATCCTGAATTAAAGTAGGTCCAAACCAGTTCTAAAACAGGACTAAAAGTAGGTCTAAACCAGGACTAAATCAGGGCTAAACCAGGACTAAACAAAGCTTTATCCAGGACTAAATCAGGACTAATCATGACTAAACCAGGACTAAACAAATCCAAGACTAAATCAGGACTAAATAAGATCCAATTTATGAATAAACCAGACTGATCCAGGTCTTTGGCCCTCCATGTTTACACTTCAATATGCGGCCCTCCATGGAAAACGATTGGACTCCCCTGGTCTAGATTCCTGAGCCCACGGGACATTAAACCAGAATGAGGGGCTTACCTGCTATATTACTCTTACTGGCACTGTCCAATAGGCTGCTTCACGTTCCAGGCTCCAGAGGGCAGGTGTCAATACAACTCTGTGGAAGACAGACAGAAATATCGAAATAGAAAATCTAGAAATGTGGAACCTGATCATTGTTAGGCAGTGTTGTTGGGATTACACACTAAAAAGTAATCCAATTACTGATTACTCTTTCTAAAAGTAATCTTGTTACTTCTTTGATGACTTTATCTTTTAAGAAATCTGATTACTACTTACTAGTTACTTTGGTTTTGAAAAAGGATCAAGCTACAGCTGCTCAGAGCTTTGGAATGAACTTTATTGAAATGTAAATCTTGCTTTGGCTGTAACTTGATTGATTAACGTTTGCTGCTTAACACAAAATTAAATCCAAAAACTATTTCATAAACAGCAGCTGTGTTAGACTTTTGCTCAGGCCTTAACCTGAAAATGAATGTTTTCAGCTCAGAATATGACAAAAAAGTAATTGAATCATTACTTGATGAAGTAATTGTAATCTAATTACCAGTTTTGTAATTGTAATCCCGTTACATTACTCCATTATTAAAAAAGTAATCTAATTACAGTAGTGGATTACTTAGTATTACTCGGCAACACTATTGTTAGGTAGTAATTGGATCTACAAATGAGTCATATTAACCTTTTGGCTGAAAGTCCTTTCATCAGACCAAAACCACACTCATGTTTTTGAATATTGTCACCTTTTTTTTTATCTTTACGAAAGAATAATTTGACCATATTCATATATAACATAAACAATAATATAAAATACAAAATACAAAGTACACAATGCATTCAATTACATGTTTTCCTTGCCTTTTGTGTCCTATTTAAGACTTTAAAATATCAAAGTTTCCTCTCAATCCTCCAGTGGAAAAGTTCCTAAACAATAATTTGTTGTGTTCATACCACCACATTCTAAAGAGCCTATGGTTTATGAGTAATATCTCTGTAATCCCTGGGCCAATCCACATGAAACGAAAACTGTCACAAAGTTCAATGTCTTCTCTGTCAGCCTACATGAAATAAACTGTAATTTTTCTCATAAAAGGTGTCCAAAAGTGGAGACAATATTCAAAAGCAAGTGTGTGATGTTGGCCAATAGAAAGGACTTTCAGCCATGAGAATAATACGGCAGGTTTGTGAATCACATCACTATCAAATAATTACCAAGAACAACATTTGTCTCCCCTAGACAGTTGTATTGGCCCCTGCCCTCCACCTGAAATAGAATACTAGAACGTGAACGCAGCCTTTTTCCTAGATTTGTTGCATTTCTGGCATTAGACATGTTGTATGAGGCATTAAATTGTTGATGTCTGACAAAATTATGATTCTTCATTGTATGCACTTTGTCCTCCTTAAATTTTAAAACTTGAGTCGCCCGAACAGGGACTTGAACCCTGGACCCTCAGATTAAAAGTCTGATGCTCTACCGACTGAGCTATCCGGGCTCTGAGGAGTGATTGGTGCAGCCCCCAAGAAGTGGGCGGGTCAAGAACGTCAAGAAACTACAGAAAAACCACCAAAAGAAAAGCCAATCCTTTCTACTGGCCACATGTGCACATGTTTTTGAATATTCTCACCACTTTTGGACACGATTATGAGAAAATAATTAGACCTTAGTTCATGTGTGCTGACAGAGAAGACACCGGACTTTGTGACTTTTGTTTCATGTGGATTGACCCTGGAAATACAGAGAAATTAGCAATGACTCTGCCAATGGGGTACGTTTTTCACCCTTTAATTAAGAAATAAAGATGTCATCACACTCAAAATTAGATACAAAATCCTAATGGAAATAAGATTGTAGTTTTTTTTCTTAATTTAAGTGTAAAAAAAATACCCCATTGACATATTCCTTGAAATGAGTTACTCAAATGGAGGACAAATGTTGGGGAGAGAGGAGTCCACAGCTCATCATCAGAACGTTCCCTTTTTTCATTACAAATAAAGAAAGAGGGAACAAGTAAAATAAATAGTATAGGTTGTGGACCAAACTCATCCCTAACTTTCCTTACACATTTCTAAAATCACATTTCTTCATAGCAACTTGCAGGGTCACTTTTTATGGTCACTGTCACAGAAATGCTACAAAAGTAGCCTGCAAACTTATAAAATTGACAAATTGCTTTATATTTAGATGCACAGTATTATTTCCACAAACGTTTGACTTTACAATATATTAAAGGAGGGCAAAACAAATTCCATTCCACTACTATGGAAAACATCAGGTAGAGTGCCTTTAATTGAAAGCTTAAACCCTTGACTTGAAGTGGGTGTCTATTCTATTTTTATATCATATTGTAATAGAGAGTTATTAAGCACCAATGAGAGTAAAGTCGACTGTGACAGTGTGGCCCGTGTGCAGAGTGTATAAAGTATTATAGACTACATTATTGATTTTAATTATGCTTTTGTGTAATGCATTAAAAATGGATGTTTTAGTGGTTTAGCCTCACTTTAGACATGATTTAGGTCGGTTTAAGGGGCTTTTTGGACCGGGCTTAGTCCTCATTTGATCTTGATTGAGGCTTGCTAGTACTTGGACGCTCAAATATTTTTAGGTGGTACATGGGGTGACAACTTAAGTACAGTACAAGGTCATTCACATACATTTAAAAAATAATATGAAGAGTTCATTTGCAAAAACAGATAAGTGCCATTGACAAAAATAAAGTTAAGCTTGTACTTTTCTCTTTGTTTTTCAGTGATTTTAATGACCACATGAATTTTAGTGAATCAGAAATATGAAGTGACTTGTTTTTGATGAAATTTATTCAACTTTACGTTTCCTGGTGTCCTTTTTAGAGCACAGTGCTACAAATCTGAAATTATTTAGCTACAAATTCAAAACAGAGATATCTGTTTTTGCAAATGAACTCTTCATATTTAGTTGTGCAGCAACTGTGTCTTCTCTTTAGTGGCTCCATTGACTCACTAAAAAGTCATATCTTCCCTACTTTGCATTCAGGCCAAATTTGATTAGAGCGGCTATTTATATATGGCTTACAATGTGAATGTATTTCTTTGTTATTTGTTATAGACCACTAAGCATATTATTATGCAAAGATGAAAGGCATACATTAGCATGTTCACATACTCAGCAATATAACGGCAAGTTACATTCAAGCATAACATGCTACACATATTATTACATATTATTATGTTATATCCCACTACGTCTTTTACAACAGTGTAGGCATATTTTCTGGATGTCTGCGGATTTTTTCCCCCTAGTCAAACAACTTGAGCAGGTTTTATCACTACTATCGTACTGTACAAGGGAATTTTTAAACAATATATCAGTAGCTTATTTTTTTAGTACTTTAACAAATGTTTGCGTCAATTTTGGATGTAATCTGAAGCTCTACAGACAGAGCCAGCCAATTCTACTCTTCTACTACACAAAGCATGTACAAAGAATCAAAGGTTTGTACCTCTCACACCAGTGATACATAAAAAGACAATAGTAACACACATATGAGCACAGTCGGTTAAATTCACATCATGTCACACCTTGGAGTTTTCTGTATTTCTCTGGCTTTTCCGGCCGACTGGGCAACGATGGATGCAGTTGCATCAATCACAGTATGATTGATAGGTGTCATAAAATGCTCTCCAACATGTCAGCCTCCAGTAGAAGGGGCTAAGCACGTGTATGAATGCGACTGATAGGGGGCAGCCAGATCCATGGGGGTAGCACAGAGAGGGGGAAGGGGAGACTTCCTGACAGCCTGGTGGATGAAAAAAAGAATATTAATGCACATGTCCAAATTATTAACAGTGATTCGATTTTTTTTTTTTTAAAGCAGCTGAAGAAAAAAGAAAAACAATATTGAAGATACAAGTGAAAAAGTAGCCTTCACGTTCTAGTAAAGGCAAACTTGAGCACTTACAACCAATCAGAGAGCACATATTACAAACATTACTTTACAAACTGAAATCTCACAAAAATCAACAACATAAAATCTACATTTGGTGTTACATGATGCGACCTTTACCTGTAAATAATCCATGTTTGTGACCGCACAGAATCACGCACGGTAAAAAAAAAAAAAAACAGCTATCTGGCGCCATCTAGCGGCGCCTGACACGTGGGCCTCAGGCTTCCGCTCCACGCCGCGTACGTCACACAATAACACGGAAGTAGTGGCCAAAAACAAACCACAAGAGAAAGGTAAGTGATGGATTTCAGCTTTTAGATTAAATGTATAAAGAAATTCAAACCTTTTGGTGAGTTATGTGGAAGAAATGTTTTACTCCATGT
The DNA here is from genome assembly GCA_900303255.1 of Lesueurigobius sanzi. NCBI lineage: Eukaryota > Metazoa > Chordata > Actinopteri > Gobiiformes > Gobiidae > Lesueurigobius > Lesueurigobius sanzi. The sequence continues at coordinate 949 of OMNZ01015520.1, read as the reverse complement.
GTTTACGGAGGTCTTTCTTGCGCTGTTGTTGAAATTTCACCTTGTTTTTATGCTTTTCTTTGCTTTAAAGGAGTCCCATGGAGAAATATTCATTCATAAGAGCAATCGGAGAAGGCTCTTTCGGCCGTGCCTTGTTAGTCCGGTGTAAAAACAGCGATCAGAATTATGTTCTCAAAGAAATCCAGCTGCCTAAGGTACATAAATACATTTAATTATATTTATTAGCTACCCTGTGGTCTTGTACAAAGTACATTTACAATCATATTGTTACGGGGAGCTGAAGGGGGTGATAGGGGTGAAAACATAGGGGACATGAAGATCAGAGCATTTTTCAGGGTGGAATTCATTTCTTTCTGCATTTCAGACTTGACAAGCTAATTATGAGTAGAAAGAAAACAATAATGTAAATACACATGGACCCCTGGAAGAACAGTTATTGCTAATAAGTAAATAATCCGTCATAAAGGCTAAAGTAATAAAGAATAAACACAATCTATTCTGATATAAATATGGAATAAAGATTTAGTTTAGTCCTGGATTTAAAGGATTAGTTCTAGTTCTAGTTTAGTCCTGGTTTAGTCATGGGTTTAAAAAGTCCTAGTTTAGACCTGGATTTAAAGGATTAGTTCTAAGTTCTAGTTTAGTCCTGGTTTAGACCTGGGTTAGTCCTGGGTTTAAAATCCTAGTTTAGACCTGGATTTAAAGGATTAGTCAGAGTTTAGACCTAGTTTAGTCCTGGTTTAGTCCCGGTTTAGTCCTGGGTTTAAAGTCCGAGTTAAACCTGGATTTAAAGGATTAGTCCTAGTTTAGTCTTGGTTTAAACCTGTTTTAGTCCTGGTTTAGACCTCCTTCAGACCTAGTTTAGTCCTGGTTTAGACCTGGTTTAGTCCTGGGTTTATAGGATTAGTCCTAGTTTAGTCCTGGCTTTATAGGGCAGGTCCTAGTTTAG
>OMNZ01015480.1:0-18386 GCA_900303255.1 Lesueurigobius sanzi | reverse complement strand
TGAACCAGCAAACGTGGGATTTGCATGTGAATATCTCAATACAGTTTGTGTGCCAAGCATTTTCGAGTTAGCTTACTGGAGCAAGTGAAATTTTGATTGAAAATATTAATACATAATTATAATTAAAATATAGCTGACACCTAAAATTGCGTTCCAGAGAAAGCATTACTGATCCCTAGTCATCACAATGGGCTATTGTATGCACGCCAGGAACACGTGACTTCCAATTGAGATCTCAGGAGGCACTGCTTTTCTCCCGTTATTTATAAGGATTAGCAGTGTCTCTTCCAAATAACGAAAAAGCTCTGGATTACAGTGAGTTATTGATGACGGTCACAAGCAACATCACATTGGATATAAGAGTTCACTAAAGGATACTTCCGTGTTCATCGCTGTAGGTAGGGCTGAAACAACTAATCGATTAATCGTCAACTAATCGATTATTGAAATAGTTGTCAGCTATTTTAGTAATCGATTAATCGTTTCTGGGATATACAGACTCAGACAGAGTAAGAATTACATCAAAATTTTGTATTTTTTGTGAAAAAACTATGTTGACTCTGAAGGCATTGGTTCTAGAAGTTTTTTTTGCAAATATTTTTGCTCTGATCGTGCCAAATCTTGGATCATAATCTTATCCGAGCAGAAAGAGGACTCTCTCGCTCTCACTTTTACAATCCCAGAGTGAATTTTAGAGGTTCTTAGCTTTCAAATGAGGAATGACATGTGGAACTTGTACAAAGAGCATCCTACAAACATTAGCTTTAACTTTACTCCATCAAGACGTCCTCAAACGGTGTCACTTTAGCTTCATGTGCAAGAAGCTTTTAACAATTACACTTTCCATGCACCTTTTTGCGCCAACCCATTAACCGATTAATCGTAAAAATAATCGGCCGATTAATCGATTACCTAAATAATCGTTAGTGACAGCCCTAGCTGTAGGTGCTTTTGTCTTAAAGTTAATGGCTAATTGGCCTTTCTTCAGTATAAATGGTTTTAGTTTTTGTGTTTTTTAATGCTTGCCTTTACCTCTGAGATGAAAAAGTTCCTCAGTGAGCGCAGATGTTTCCTCCAGTTAAGTATTTACATCCCATTTGTCTTGAACTATACTGTAAATCGATCCCTTATCCCTGATTGGGAAATAACGGGAGAGGAAGAGCAGCGGCTCCTGGAGAATTCATGCGGATGCCACGTGTCACTCGTGTGCATACAGCCCATTAGCTTTAGTCAAGCACAAGCAATTTCATACAACTTTCACAATGGGTGGTGTGAATATAACATCTTGTAGTAATTTACAGTAATTTCCTTTCACAATACTTTACATGGGTGTATTCTGTACGATCTCTCTGTAATGGCTGCACCTTTGAAGTGGCACAAAGTTTTGTTTTTTCTTCTGGGCAACATAGGCAATCTAATTTGAAATATTTTTTTAGAATCACAAATATGGAATTCTTCAATAACATGGGCATGATTGTTGATGATCGGATATTTATTTTGGACACAATTACAAAAATAAAATAAAATAAATTAAATGTTTAGAATAATGAATCAGAAAGCCTAGTGCAGAGGTTCACAAAGTGGGGGTCGGGATGCCCAGGCGGGTAGCAAGGTGTTCCCCAGATCAATTCAAGATAAAAAAAAAATATAACAATATAATGTTTGTGTAGGTTCTCAGTCGTACAGGAGTTGTCAATCGTAGGCAAACATTCTTCAGTCTTCATCTGTACTCTGTAGTTGAAGTGTAGCTACACTTCAACTACAGAGTACAGATGAAGACTGAAGAATTTTTGCCTACGATAACAATATAATGTTAAGTTTAGGATATATTTGTTAATTGGGGTCAAATAAGAAAATAAACACACTAAATATACACAATAATACATTTAATTTGTAATGTTTTGCTTAAAATTAATATAAGAGGCAGTTACTATTTACATTGGGGGGTCCCAAGTCATTCACATGTTAATTATGGGGGTCACAGCAAAAAGGTTTGGGACCCCCTGACCTAAAGGACTTATGTTCAAGCCTTTGAAAACAAGAAAACGGGCATAACACACCAAACATATGATGTATTATTTCTTTGACAAACTCTCTTCCTCTCCGCTGTGTATTTTCGCCCTCGCCCTCTGACATTTTAACATTATAACATCCTAAAGTGTGAAACCAAGCTATTGTCCATTTGTTTCTGCTTCTTGCTCATCTACTTAGTTTTGACAAAATGTTCACTCGCTGCTTGACAAATCCCACTAACAGGTGCTATGATAAGAATATTCATTTCACCGGTCAGTGATCATACCGTTTTGCTTGATGGATCCATTTGCCAAGAAAATGAGCACATCGCGAGTAATTGTGAGATTTATTTCACTATCTCTCAGCGCACTTTCATAGACTGTTTTCATCTGTCACTTCTGATCTGTTTTCACTGACTTCAATTCAATTCTGATTATCATTGGCGTTATTTTAGATTGTTGTAGAAACTTGTCATATTTGTTTATTTGTACTGTGGCAAACTTCATCATTTTTCTGCTGTCGCAACGAAAAAGATGTTTATGTCAGCTCTCAGTCGTACAGGAGTTTACCATTGTAGCCAAAGGTTCTCATGCCGTCATCTGTACCTGGTTAAGTTATATGTACATTGTTCCTTGTGATATTTTGGTTTACTTATCAATATTTTCCTTTTTAAAATCTTGACATTATCTTGGGACCCCCAGCTCTGTGTTGGCGACCGCCTGGTGGGTCCCGACGCCCACTTTAGAAACCACTGAAATGCATGATACCCTTGTCTGTGTCTCGCTGATCATAGATGAGATCACCAGATATCACTGGCATGTTTTATTTTCAATGACTTATAGGGATGGGCGGATCGATACCAATACCAAACGGCTACTTTTTGAGTATCGACACTGGTGGGGGAAGTATTGATGCGAATTAGCATATGTAAAATAGAAGGCGTGGCAGGAATTATAGACACAAAAGATTGACTTACTTCAATGTTCTGAGCCAAAACACCTTCAGCAGCAGAGCATTAAGCTGAGCCATCCATAACATGAGACAGGAGCTGCAAGTGTATGTCATTAAAGTGTTATTAAGTTAACATTGACATTGTTAAATAAGCAGATTACATCACCTAAATATACATATCAATAATATAAAATAACTATTTTTACAATTGGATGTGACCAGACACCGTGAATAGAGACACAAGTCGGTTCTGGGGCATTTTGAGTTATTCACAGATTCTGAAAGCTTTGCAACGATGTGAAACACACGGAAATCTGATAATATTTGGAGAAGTTGTGTCCATTTGAAGGTAGGCCCTTTGGAAGAGGTCAATCTGAGATATTCCTTCTCTTAGTTGGCTTGTTTGAGACAATGGTCCTCATTTACATCTGATTTCCGTTGTCCATTTTGTCATTGGCTGAAGCGACTGTCAATCAAGCAGTTGGTGGTGACGTGACGTGTTTTTTCTTTCAAAAAAAAGGAAAAAAAGTTGTTTCTAAGCTCAATTGCCGGCGGAGCGAGGCTGAATTATGGACATTTCACTTATTCATGATACTTGGTGCTACTTTCATATGGACTACATTTGTAAAAATGGGGATAAACATCGCAGGAGGACACTCCATAGACATGGGCTGGGATTCGGATTGGTCTTCGAGTGACCTGGATCATTCTTCCTGGGCATGATCGCACGCAGAGCCTCGAGGATAACCCAGGGACTACCAGAGCGCAGACCGGCACATTGGCCACTTTCATGTGGACAACGTTTGTGAAAAATGAGCTAGAAACATAGACATGGGGCCGCAGGATTTGACACAGATCTTTCTTCGCGGGAGGGACCAATGAAGCTTTTTCCCTGGGAAGATTACGCACAGACTGGGAGCACCAGAAATGGAGCACCAGAAAGGGAGCTATTTGGATTTCTAAGGGAGAATTCTTCAGATGAACACAATGCAAAGTAAGCAATTTAAGCTTTTTTTGGAAAATGATAGGAAGTAGAATGCGGTTCAGACCAGAATGGCCAGTATGGAAAACGAAAATCACTAATTTTGAAAAAAAAACCCTGCTACTTTCTCATTTTGCTCGAAAGTTGTGTGGCCGAGTTGAGTCATCGAACGCCATTCCGCGACACATATCGTTGCATATCGATGCACATATCGATGCATTCACACATATGTATCCCACCAGTATCGCTATTGATTCCAAAAACTGTGGTATCGCCCATCACTTTAGTTTCACAGTTTAGTTGCTCTTATGATGAAGGGTCACAGCCAGAACTAAATATTAGCTTGGATAAATGTTTCTGCTCATTCTGCAGGTGCACCTCCAAGTTGAATTTAGAAACGAGATTCCAAGAAAATCTACTTCACGATGTATTGCTAGCGGCTAATCATTCAAATTCACATTTTAATTGAGCAATGAAACCCCGAGCATATTGGAGAGTGCTGAGATATCTTAAAGGCTATCTGAATTATGAGTGGTGGTCATCTCATCAGGGCTGGATTCCACTTAGCCAGAGTCCTCGCTGCTTGGCCTTCCATTTAACCAATATGAATATTCACCCAGAATGTCGCATTTTAAATGGGATTTTTGAACTTTCAATTATTCACCTAACCTTTTACTCCACCGAACATGAAACCACTGGGAGCCCTTTTGCCTTTTCTCAAATAAAATTACTTAAGTTTGACATGAAAGGCTCAGGGTGATTAGTTAAGTGCTGGTTGTCAAGAAAAGTTCCCCGCCATCACCAGATAAAGTTTGGAGCGGATTTCCACGAGGTGTCTCTGCCAATTACAATCAAAGACCGGGGACTTGCATGTGCGATTATGGCCCGCGTGGGTCCGTTGTGTGATTAATGGGGGGCAGTGCTACACCCCAGGAGCAGTGACAGTGATGGATGTGGCCCTGTGAATGACGGATTTAAAGGGATACTACATGATTTAGTACATGATGATCCATGGAGGACTCGGAGAAGAAGAAAGTGGCTCGGAGATGCAGTATAGCCTTGTGTGTTGAACTGTTGCCAATGTGCCCAGCGCAGATTGTATGTCGCAGCTGGTGCGATGCATGTGACCGAGAGCAGGTTTTCATGCATTTTTGTGGTTATTGGTTGATCGACTCTTGCCAGATTATGTCACAGTTGCTTTTTTTTGTTGGGAAACTGATAATATTCAACTTGTTTTGTTGTGGAAGATTTAGCTGCAAGCTTTAGTTTTAGCTCATGTTTACCATTAGATCATCATCATTTTTCCAGGAGCCACACCAATGCGTTTCAAAAGAATATATATTAAAGTGGATATATCATGCATAATTGATGCTTAAATTCTTTGGATACCTCAGTATTTTACATTTTGAAATAAGATCTATGTATTACGGAAAGACTGCGACAGGATGCCGTGATGAATACACTTTGAGCACGGAACGGCTCAATGTGACAGTTTGTGTTTGATCTATGACGCTTTATTGAACAGTAAGTACAGATTGGAGCGTGACTGGACAGGATTGCTCAAGATGTGCATGAAAAATGTGTATTACAAGGTATATTTTTGATGAGATAACACTGTTATAACATGGTTCAAAGCTCAAAATGGTACATTTTATACAAGTGACCTTTTGAAATGCATTACAAACTGCCTGAAAAACTGTCCTTGGCTTTTTCACATGTGCTGCCCACAGTTGTTTTGTGGTTAAATTGTATTGCTTCCCCCATTTGTGACTCCATAGATCACAGGATACACTAATATTGTGTTTCTTCTCTCTTTTCTCTTTCTCTTCCCTCCCAACCCTTGAACCACCTGCCCTCGGCTCTGTTTCATCTTGTACAACACTAGGTAAGAAATATTTGTCAAATCCTCCCTATGACCACTATGAATAATTCCAGCCGCTATCTTTTCGCACTGCATCTTGCCGCTATCTCACAAACATCCCGAGCCAGAGAGCAGCTGTCTCACTCATTCCAATATTTGCATTCATACTTTACTCTGTGCTTTTCTATTGGTGTGCAGTGGTGTGAGACCGGGCCATATGCTTCTAAACTATTCCCATCAGGCTCTGCAGCACGTCTTGGGAAAGCGGCGGAGAATGTCTGGCGCTGTGTACTTGTAGAGGAGGAATGAGAGCAACATGATGTTTTCATGCCACTCAAGCAGTGTCAGACCAGGCCGATCAACATAACACCACATTCATAATTTAAGAGTCGTCCTGGGAGCGCCGTGTAGTAAATCCAGCTGTGACACAGTTCTTATAGCCACATATGGGTCACTGGAGCAAACATGGTATTGATTTTTGTAAACGAACGCCAGTGGTCCTCAAACGGTTGCTTCGCGCATAACTTCTGTTAGTGGTGATTTTATAAGCATTAGTCTTATTCGTGCCTTTTGCGATGTTCAAGTTTCTTCTGTGGGAGACACTGTAGGTTAATAGGGAACCGGTTTTAATTGAGTGATATCAATATTAAATGTGGCGGAGATTCGAGTCTCTGCTGGTCTCGGAGACATCTCGGAGATGCCCCCGAGACTCAAGTCTACCCCAGGTTGTCTCCAGTCTCTAGTCTCCAGGCCGTTGAGATAGGCCCTTTAGTCTCGGAGTGTCTGGAAAGTCTCCGCCGGTGAGATACCGCCTTAAGTACTTAAGAATAAGTACCGGACTGGAAAGTTTGGCTTCTGTAGGTGCTAGGCTTTTCTGTGTGGAGTTTGCATGGTCTCCCTGTGTCTGTGTAGGTTTCCTCCGGGTGCTCCGGTTTCCCCTACCACTAAAAACATGTACAATAGGCAAGGATGAATTATGATGTCTGTGTGTGAATGGTGGTGGTCTGAAGGTCCGTTGGCGCCATATGTGGGCAGCCACACTTCTGTCGGTCTGCCCCAGGGCAGCTGCCACTATCGTGTTTAGAGTGAATGTAAATTGTCCCATGTAAAAGCGCTTTGTGACTCTGTGAATAAAGCTCTTCTTCTTCTACTAAAGTAGAGATGTGAGAAATGTGACAAAAAATTATTTTGAGAAAATGGTTATTAAGGTTACAATGGAGAAATCAGTGCAATAATTACACTCCATATTATAAAAAATGAGGTCATGTTCACCTGTTAAAAGAGAAAAAATGCCCTGAAAATAAAAAATAAAAGGCTTGTGGTGCCTCCTGATTTAGTCCTGGGTTGGCTTGTATTATTATTTAAGATATTATTGAAGAGCAATAAAAGAGCAAGCACTACACGAAAACCTCAAATCAGCCGTATCCGATCACTGTAAGGGGGAGAACCACATTATGGACTGGGACAATGCCAGGGTCATCCGTGCCGAAAGTAACAAGTACCACTGCTGGATCAGAGAAGCCATCGAGATCAGGAAACGTGCACCAACATCAATGAACTGGGACAATGGAGAGTATACCCTTTCTCACACCTCAGTAACGGGCGCAAGATTCCCCTGTTGACTGGAAAATCCATGTAAGCAGCCTCGGACATGTCACTTCACCATCACGTGACACTTCTGACGAGGACCACAGGGGTGGTTGAAACTAGTCAAGCAGGTGAACAAAACCTGCTGTCTTACTAAAAGAACGCTAAAAACTGTTTAAACTAAGAAGACAGTATGAACTTTTCCAAACATGGGTTGGCTTGTGTTTGTTTTTTTGTCATTATTTTTGTCTTTGTTAATGCTTTAGTCCAGATTGAGACTTTGTCAGAGGTTTTTCCTGCCTTAATCCATAATCCTGACTTTTATTGAAAATGCATTGCTTATTTATGTCATTATTTCGTCCAGGCTCCATAATCGTTTCGTCGCTGGTTGGTTGAGTACATTTTTTCCTGTTTTAGTCTCATAAATTCTCCAAGACACGGACCTGATTTAGTCCTAGTCCTATCATCCTTTGTCTTATTTACTTACTCAAGTTCCTCTGAAAACCAGATATCTTCTAATGTGTAAGTTCCGGAGTGTGCGGCCCCCAGATCAACAGTATAGACCTCCCAATAAACTCCCCAGCCTCTTGGAAGTTGAATCACATCAGCCCACTTTCTCGTAATCCAGCTCCAAGCCTCGACACCGGCTCGGCCCATATGTGCACATAATTACAATTTTTGAACGCCTCAAAAGCAGAGTTGGTTGTTTCCACTCTCCTATAATGAGATGCACACAGCCTTGGGAGCAGGAAGGGCAGGAGAAACAGATGCGTGTGTACATTACAGAGGTTTGAAGCACACCGACATGAAGAGTGAGCGCTGCCTGCCTGCCGCTGGGTGTTCCTCCCCCGTGGTGCGCTGAGCAGATGCCTCTAGTGTTTTTGGGTGTGGAATACATGTCATTAGATCATCGCAGTAGCACGCGTACGCACGTGGGACTAGGCTTTTACACAACGTACTGAAGATGGAGTCAAACTAGAGCACTTTGATTGGCCGCGACAGATGTTACAGTGCTGGGCACATGCTCAGAAGAAGAATGTGTTCTGAGCTCAGGAATCCCCAAAGAAGGGACTAAAGACATCTAAATCAAAATTACATGGGCCCAAGGGTCGTAGGTATGATGGTGTGAATAATAAGCAGAAGTGTGGTCAATAAAACAGTATATGCAACTTGGCAGAGACAAACCTTGCAACAGATATGGACTTGGATTTCCTTTTTTTTTTTTTTTTTTTTAATTGATTCAAGACAACTGTATCTCACAAAAGCAAAGCATTCCCTTTTTTGATCATCATAAGAGTTCAGGACCCAATAAGAGTTTCTTGCAAGCGATGATTTGTTGTGACCCTCAAAAAATGTAATCATGACTATCAGACGTGTGATATTTATGCGTCTGTTACGGGAACTGCCAACCAGTGAACTCACCGCCAATTCACTTCTGCCACTGAGTCGGCTCACATCATCAGATGTGTGAGAGCAGTCACAATGCACACTCCCACTTCATGTCACGCACCAACAGCCTCAACATACAGTCTATCTGTGGGCCATTCCCTGCAGCCTGGTGGTCCCGGTCAAGGCTCTGGTCCCTGTTCATTTGGGTCCTGATGGTTCAATCACATGACTCATTCTGGGGTTCCATTTGTGACACAAATCTTTACACAAAACGGGTGCGTGGCCAGACATCATGTCTTGCACTTAGTTATTATTATTGCGGCGTATTAGTTGACCCAATGGAAGCACGTAAGGATTGAATAAGAGGGGTCCTAGGATTGGCCCCACAATCACGGCCATTTCAGTTACCAATTTCAACAAAATATGTCCTGTCCTCAAGGTAAGACCTGGACCAGTTTAGAGCAGTACCTGAGAGATTCTCACCCACTTTTCTAACCTCTGTAACAAAATCACATTTTCAGATCAGATTAGTAAAACCTCTGGAAACCTGGAACCTGTGGAAAAACCTCCTTATCTGTGTGGTCTGTGCACTTTGTATGTATAGAAAGAGATAGAGATAGAAACATAATGGAAATGTTATTATCATCAACAATATTTATAATGGAAAAATACTACAGTGGAAAAAACCCTTGCTCACTGAAAGCCTAACAGACCATTCTCATATATTTTAACCTGTTCTGCAATGTTATTCTCCAAATGCAACTATCAATCATATTTTCCCCCAGCCTCTTTCCAAAGTTGGAGTTGGCTTATGTTTTATTCACCACTAAATGTACTCCACTGGGCTTGAACCTTAAGCTTGTATTAGGAACAATATAACTTCTTAGTGCGGATTAAGAGCGGCCTGAATCCACTGCGGACCCTTAATTGAGATTCCCCAAACTAAAGCGCAGGGCCTGGCTGCATGTAATAAGCCTCTGGCCACAGTATAGTGTAGTGAGCACTGAGCGGGGAGCCGGGGTGACAGAGATGTGTGCTCAACCAGGGTAAAGACGCAGAGTTAGATAAAAGGGCTATTTAGTGCATGGAAAGTCTATTGATTGCAAATGGAAGAATTAAGTGGAATGTGCATGGGCCATATTTGGAAATATAGACATGGGGAAGCGGGGGATAGGAAGCGATAGATCAGGAGGCGAGACAGAGATGTGACGGGAGGGTTTGGGGGGTAAATATAGAGATAGGAGTCAGTGGAGTGTGAACGCTATGGATTTCTCTATCAGTATTTTCACTGCAGCTACAAACAGCCATCTACTTCTGCGTAGGCGTTTACTTATACATTTACAAATGTGCAATTTTTCTGTTGTTTTACGACAGGTATTCAATGTATTCAATAAGCCTTACTCGCTTACACGCTGCGACTCCAGAAGTAAATCACTGGTGTTTTTTCACAGTGTGTGGGTGTCATCTTTTCATTTGTAATTGGAAATAATGTCAGTATGAATAAGATAAGAGTAGGGATGCCACGATTCTAAATTTTTGAGTCATGATTTTTGGGGGAAAAAAATCGTGGAAAAGAATACAGAGAAATTCTCAAAATCTTACAAAAAGTACTGTCCAAAACCTCTACAAAAGAGAAAAAAAGGCATATGTACATTTCTATATTATTATATCTTTATATCTATATATATTATATCTACATTTTGCTGTTTCATTTTAGTTTTGCCATGAAGATGGAAGACCGTTTTCTTTCTGTTCATTTGATTATTAACCTATCGTTGACTTCATGTATTTTTGGTCAATCACTGGATGCCATTTCATCAGCTTTTACTGTTGAGTTTTCTCCATATGAACACATACTCACTACGGCTCTTGAGAAACCATGAGCCGCGAGTCCTAAAATTCTCACGATTAACCTACCATGAGCTTTAATAACCACGGTAATCGTAAAACCGGTTAATCTTGACATCCCTAGATAAGAGTAATACTGACATACAGGTGTCAGGGCTGGTTAACGGTTTGCCTTAGGCTCCCCCCGCAGGCAGCAGTGGGAATAACTTAGTAAAAAAGTAACTTTTGGTTTGGCTTTACAGCGTGGTTACCAGCTTCAGAACAGGGTGATGAGTACACTTTGGAGGGGTCATTTATCAAGAAAAATAAAATATGCTATTTTGTGGCTGTCTTGCACCAGATTCAACTTTTGAAATCATGCTTATTGCAGGATCAGGGCCACGAATCCCTTATAGAAATGAGAGAATGCTATGTGAGTGGGAAATGCACAAATAGCTGTGCTGCGGATTTTTTGCACATTCTACTCGTTTTGCACATGAGCAAATGCTTTGAAAATGACTCCCTTTGAGCGCAGAGCGGCTCAGAACCCATCCACTGTTGGATTATGGGCTTTTAAAATGTGGGGGACAATTTCAGGGTTTAACAATGCCACAATATTACGTGGGAAGCACTGAAACCACAGGACTAAGAAGAAACAGCCAAATTAAACTGGATTAACCTGAGGATTACTCAAAACTACATGAATGAAGTGAAATACTACTCCAGGTACGTTTTTGACGAGGGAAGGTTGATTTTACATGTTGTGATTCCTTGAAGTGTGTGTTGAACCATCACTCTCCAGGATGAACTCCACCAAAGTCGCACAATTAAAAGTGTCTTCGAAGCATAAGTTGTTTTCTGCTGTGTTCATTACGTAAAAGATGATGAAAAGAAAAGGTTTGGAGACTTGAGTCAGAATACAGTGCCCACGATTTAAAAATAGCTGGTTTTATTAAGTCTTGGCAGCTTGAAAACTTGAACTTGAATTGAATCACTTGCTTGACATTCACCTTCCTTAACCGATTTCCCAAACCAACCAAACAGCACTGGACATTCCTTGGACATGCCTTCACATCAGAACCATTATTTTCGTCCTCCTTTTAATTCCAGAAGCGTGAGGCAACATTTTTGTAGCCGCATTTCTACACCCCTCCTTAAACGGCGGCACAGTTCCGTTTATGATGCTGTTGTTTTAAGCCTTACAAAATAAGCGCTCTCGATTTTGTCTCTGTTTATGGTTATTCCCCGCACGGTTTTTCGGCTGAGGTTGTTTTCACAGAGGAAGGCGCGCTGCAGAGATCCAAAGCGAGGCTGCTGGCTGAGATCATAAATAATCCTATGCATGAAGACATAGGGGAGCCAGCTGAGTATTATGGAAATAAGAATTTATGTTGAAAACGTGCGTGACGTCTCCGCTATACAGCTCCCGAACATTTGAATATAGCAGAGGAGGGCCCACACTTTGCATCTATGGGCTCCGTGTTTTCTCATTCGCAAGCTGATTTTGGAATTAGTCAACTTTCTGTGTCAATATTTCTGTGCAGTTAAATGTATTGCCGTGTATACAATCCTCGGAAAGACCAGAGAGCTTTGGAAACAAATGTTACCGCTTAAATGTCTAAACTGTGCATCTGTGTTGAGAATACATTGTACACAGACAGGCCTTTATCTAAAATGGTCTTTTAAACGTTGTTGTACAAATGCAATTATTTTTGCACACGCTCGCGGCACGTCGACCTTTATGATGATGTGTTAAAACTGTTTATTCATTTGGAAAGTTAACGCTGGTGTTTCCTGGAGTCGGCTAAAAATGAAAATGAGGTAGAGCAGGTCGTCTCATGAGCAGGAGGTTGACTGTTCAAATCCAGGCTCCTGCAGGTGCAGACGGTTCACAGCAGAAAGTAGTCAAATGATCTTGAAATACAGTAAGTACAGTGCTGTGAAAAAGTATATGCCCCTTCCTGAATTAGTTTATTTTTTTGTATTTGTCACATTTAAAGGTTTCTGATCATCCAGACAATTTTTGTATCACACAAAGACAATCCCAGAAAATACAAAATGCAGTTTCCAAACGATTATTACATTTGTTAACGGAGGAAAAAAATCCAAACCTATCGGCTCTCTGTGAAAAAGTAAATGCCCCTGATCTTAATAACTGGTTGTGCGACTCTTTACAGCGATAACTGAAATTAAACGTTTGTGAAACTGGTGATGAGTTTAACACATCACTGGGAAGTATTTTGGCCCATATTAAAGCCATATTAAAGAGCATTGAGCTTGAGCTCTCAAACTGATGGTTGGATATTCACCTTCAGGATTTCCTGTAAACAGCTAAATTCATATTTCTATCAATGACAGCAGGTTGTTCAAGTTGGCAGATCTGCAGCCCATAGCATCTGCTGTAAAAATACTAGAGCATTAGATAAAAAAGTCCACAGTCAGACATGGCGGTGGCAGAGGGATGGTCTGGGTCGACTTTGCTGCTTCTGGACTCGGACAACCTGCTGTCATTGATAGAACAATGAATTCTGCTTTTTATGGGAAATCCTGAAGGTGAAAATCCAACCATCAGTTTGAGAGCTCCAGCTCAATGCTCTTTAATATGGCCGAGTTGAAAAAAAATCTGCAAAGAGTGGGCCAAAATTCTTGACAGTGATGTGATAAACTCCTCACCAGTTTCACAAACGTTTAATTTCAGTTATCGCTGCAAAGAGTCGCACAGTTATTAAGATCAGAGGCATTCACTTTTTCACAGATGGTCTGATGGGTTTGGATTATTTTCTCCCATTAATAAATGTACTAATCGTTTGGAAAGTGCATTATATGTTTTTTCTGGGATTGTCTTAAATGAGCTTGATGATCAGAAACATTTAAGTGTGACAAATACAAAGAAATATACTAATTCAGGAAGGGGGCATATACTTTTTCATGTTTGCCCTTGATTTGAAAAATAAAGAAATCTGCCAGTGGGACAGGTTTTTCACTTAAATGGAGAATTGAGATAAGAAACCTTAATGGAAGAAGATTTTTCTTCTTTTTAAAGGCAACGATACTTATTCCAGTGGCAGATTGTTTTTACTTGACAAAGTGACGGTAAAATATTCTTCATTTGAGTAATTCTGTCTTCAGTATATCATCTTTTGCAGTGTTGTTGTTTTGCCTGCTGCTTGTGTGAATAGTGTATGAGTGAATAGATGGTGAGTAGATGGTAGGCAGCCTCACTTCCAACGGTCAACCCCAGAGCAGCTGTGGCTACATTAGTACCTTACCACCACTGGGTTTGAAATTAATGAATATATGTATAGCTTCTCAAGCTTCTCAAGCTTGTAACGTGTAAGCCATTATTAGTACAGTATTATAAGATCAGAGCTTATGTGCTCACTCAGTATTAAAAAAATCTTTATTGTACCAGGTAAAACCTCATTGAGATTAACTAACCTTAACCCTAACCTTAACAAAATGTACTTCATGTCCATGTGTAAAATGAATCCTCCCACTTGGCTACTGCTCTGAGATAAAAGCTATAGGTCCATACATATAAGTCACTTTGACTAATGTAGTTGTCATGATTGTATCTGCGTGAACAATTTGACATTAGAGGGCAGAAATGAGAGTGGAGTCTCATCAGGGCTTTTGCATATTACTGACAGGCAGAGTCTAACCCCTGCTGCTGCCGTGTTAAATTCACACATCACCTCTGTACGCGCTCACAAAAGGTCCACCCAGGCGTGGATGACGAATACAGTCGCATAGGTTTGCGGCTGACAACGGCATTGTGCAAAATTATGCTCTTAGTGAAGAGTATGAAGAGACAAGTGGCTTCAAGAGCGGCCGCACCGGATATTACTCACTGTGACCATTGTGTCTCCAAAACAACATGTCCAGTGGATCTGAGGCTTATTCTTGTCAAATTTAGATTTTCAGAGGCACATTCATCACAAAACATACACTATGTCACTAATGAATGTGCAGTTTTGGATTGTTTGTTTTTCAAATGATCATAATTGTGTATTTATTATCCTTCTGGACCTTTATATTACACAGGCACTTGTTTTTTTATTTCTTCAACATCTATAATATATTGCTTTCTCTGCACTGACAGTTTTGATAGTTTGTTCTTTGTTTATATTTATATTCTATATTTTTGTTCAGTTTACTGACTAAATATATATTGTTTACCCACTGTACATAACAGACCTTTATTCCATTATTAACTATTATTATTACTATACTTGTTTGCATATTTCCTAACTATCTGCACCCCCCTGTGTGTTCTTAAGACCATTGTGAGATTAATAAAGCATATTATATTGTATTATATTATCATTTACTGTAGAACCCATGGTGCCAAAGAGGACTGTGCAGTCACCTGTAAACATGTCCCAAATTTGACCTATTTTTAACTATTTAACTATCGGGGCCATGCATGTCTGGGTTTTGTTAGCACACTTAAAACAGAATCCTCACATCCTCTTCATTTTCTGTAAATGTTAAGGAAGTTCATCACCAGTGTAGTATTCATGAAGCTTTTCAATTTCCAACTCATTTAAAATAAGAATTCGTTATACCTTCTTCTGATTTCATCCGTGACAATCCCAGGAGAACATTTTATCACCTTTCATCGTCTGCATGATGTTGGTGGCTTTTATTTCCTCGGTTGATTTTCCATTTTTCCTGCGCGGAGGACATGACGGTTAGCCTGCAGCGAGTAATGGCCTTATTGTGGCGGCGCGGTCAGGGGAGTCAGGGGTCTCCACTGTTATTCTGCCTCGCGATGGGTCCAGCTCTAACTCTTGTCCCCCGCGCACTGACAGCCAGCGGTGGAAGGGGTTGTCACTGGCTTTTAATGATTAATTTTTCACTCTGAGCCCTCCCTCGTGAGAAACCGTGTGTGTGTGTGTGTGTGTGTGTGTGTGTGTGTGTGTGTGTGTGTGTGTGTGTGTGTGTGTGTGTGTGTGTGTGTGTGTGTGTGTGTGTGTGCGCGAGTTCACGGACCAGTGGATAGACTGAGGAGGACTGTATGTAATAGATTCTCCTTTATGGCCAATTGGATAAAACAAATACAGAAGATCAGAGAGGGGACGTGTGAGAAGCGATGGGGGATTAGCTGGATGAGCGAGAGGCACTGTGTGGAACAGGTTGCAATGCATGTGTTGTTATAGCTCTGGGCAATATGGCAAAAAGATTTTTTTTTTAATTGTATTTTCTGTTTCATTTTGTAATATTGAAAACATGGCTCAGGAGAAATTTTTAATGGATTCTTGTCTCTGCGCCATTAATACAAAATACTAAATCCATGTTAACCTGCAAGGACTAAACTCCACTCCACACTGTGCTGAGGATTGCGGTCGACCATGGTTTTAATCACAATCCAAGTATAAATTTGATAAATTGCACAGCTCTGTGTTATTACCTTGTTAAAATTAATATTTTTCAATGTTCCATTTTCAGAGCAGTGAACTATCATAACTAAATCATAACTAATCATGAGAATAACTAGGCAAGACTATTTATGATGTATCTATGGGGAAAAAAATGGTTTAGGAGCCTTTCTTTGTTGCTGAATAATTGCTGAATAATTGACAGTTTCTTCAGTGAGAGACATAACATTACCTCCTCCACTTTGGTTGCAATTCAAGAACAAACTGAAGAAATGTCTAAACTCCAGGGTTAGCAGGTTTTATATCTTATATACAGTATTAGGAACTTACCTGACCGAAATAAAATACAGAATCTTAATATCTGCAGTTGCTGAGGTTTAGGTTCCACAACATTATGTGCCCAAGGAATGACATCAGGGTATCCTTCTACCAGGGATCTCCAACCAGCAGCTCGGGAGCTAGCAGTAGCTCGCCAGCCCTTTCCAAGTAGCTCGCCAAAGGCTTTCTACATTTTTACAGATGCTTGATTGAGTCAAATTTTAGATGCATTTTTAGTACTGAACAAAACATCTCCAAACATTTAGGTGAATATAGCCAAGTATAAAGCTACAGTTATTGTCTTTTATTGTGCTGAATCGTCATCTTCAGGCCTAGTTACACCTGTTTCAATCAATTTTTTTTTTGTAACGCCCAATATCATAACAGAAGTCATCTCAAAGGTCGGTATGGACAAAAACAAATCAATATCAGACATCAAGAACGATCAAAAATAAGTCACACACAAATGAAATGTCTGGACCAGATGTAATGTCCCGTAAATAAGTAAATCACTTAGAGTAACAAGCTTAGAGTATCCCCCATCCTTAGACCTTCCTCTGCGGCGAGGAAAAACCCCAAAAAAACAAAAATCACATGGTAAAAAAATTGAGGAAACCTCGGAGAAAACCAATTTAAAGGAAGATGTTTCTTTGAAGCATAAGTAGCTCACTGCCGTTTTTGTTACGCAAAGGGCACAGACATATTCCAACATGACAGACCATGCAAACTCCACACAGAAAGGCCTTGCCCTCCCCAGCAATCTCCTCCTCCTTGTTCTTGATGGCTAACTGCTGGCAAATCGAAAGTGGTGAAAGAATGGTTAAGTTTGCATGGGACATATGTTTTTTCCCCAATTGTGATTTATTTCACTCTACTTCCCTAATCCCGTCTGTAACTGCGATGCCACCCGTCCTGATGGGCTAAATGAAGCTTGAAGAGAAGGGTCCTGCCTCCACTCCCAGTGGACCCATCCACTCGTGTATCTCCCTGCTTTAATGAGCATCTGTCAGATCGCCCCTGTGTTAGCTCGGCCTTCATACAAGCATTTTCATGTTTGTTTGAAGCACAGTTGAGCAAACCGCATTGACAGCTACTGTGTGGCTCATTTGCAAAGAACCATTTCATGAAAAGGCTGGAGGGTCTATTAGCGCAGCGTGACGTGGCCCCGGCACAGCAATGCTTCGTGGGATACGATACGAATCTGGCACTATTGTGTACAAACATTTGCAGCTCATTAAACTAGATTGAATGTTGTTTTTCCTCATCACAGCTGCCTATTTGCGAGACATTTGATAATCCACTGATGCCTGTTGACCCATTGCGGGATAGGGTCACTTCACACTGGACGACATTGTGCCAGCATTCATTGGATGTGTGACTGTGTTTTTCTGCTCGGCTGCTGGTGGGGAGACGGAGGTGGAGTTACTTTAGACTGAAAATGTCATGCCACTGCTCTGGGATGGACAAGTTTATTGAGTGAGCATGTTACTGGAGTGTAGGCCACTTGTGGGGAATGATCCAGATCTGAGCTGCTGGAGCAGTGCCACTGGGTTTTTTAAGTATTAAAAGTGTTCAATGTGCAGCTACTGACAATTTGGTCTAATGTTGCCCTGATTGGTGGAATATTAATTTATTCATGAAGGTCTGTCTTTATGAGATGTTTGGTTCTAAAAGTGTTTTTGGACAAATTTGGATGTGCCAAATTCACATGAGAGATAACCTACAGTATTTTGCAGAATGATTTTCAGATACTCTAGATTTTTATGTGATGAAACATATGGCCCTCGGTTCTGCTGTATCCAAAGATTTACACAGCCAGAAACTGATGTACAATGTGATTTCGGAGGATTCTGTTGCACAACAAGCATCTGTTATTGGATTTTGCTAGAGTTTTTTGCATTACATTTTTGTAAAAACATCTTTCATTTCTTTTGGGCGTCATATCTGTACTTTTTATTTTGCTTTGTTTACCATGTGTCCAACATTGTGAAACACAGATGCTCGAACAACAAAAACAAACAAAAAAACAAAAATGTTTTCATGAATTTTGATCAAAATACTCTAAACCCGAGTGGCT
>OMNZ01015445.1:3376-16093 GCA_900303255.1 Lesueurigobius sanzi | reverse complement strand
TCGTCATACAGGAGTTGTCCATCGCAGGCAAAGATTCTTCAGTCTTCATCTGTACTCTGTAGTTGGAGTGTAGGACGTTTCGCTCTTCATCCAAAAAGCTTTGTCAACGAATGAGTAGACTTGAACACGCTCGTGGGTCTCTTATGAAGAAACCAGAAGGAGGAGTTGACCTCTAAGTCCAACATCTCTTGGTTCTAAAGGTTGGAAAAACATACTGTCTACCCCTGGGCATAGATCTAAGGCTGTTGACACTTGTCTACGGTCCTGCCCTGGCCACTGGACCAGCTTCATTAGCATGACATAGGTGTGGTTTCTGTCGTGAGTAAAGTACATTGCTCAAATGTTGAATCTGTGAATAATTGAACTCCTTATTGTAAAGATTAGGTAATTTATTCGTTTCCTTCTGTCTCCCCTTAACCTCTTAAGCCCTAGAGTCCCCATTTTAGAGACAATCCTTGTTTATTTTCATCTATTTTTTAAAAAGTGTATTTTTTTTTCTTGGAAAAAACGTATTTTATGACCAAATATGTAAATAGGATCCAGAATTTTCAATTACAAATTACAAATGTTAATTTTTTTGTCCAAAAAGTGCCAAATTGTGCCCTATTTATTACTATGGGATTCCGCCTAGACTATTTTAAATCGAAACCTCAATAACTTTTCAATAATTTATTGTTACAGAGAAAACCAGTTGGTAAAAAGTCAATAATTATCATGTAGTTACTATTTATGATGTTTATTTTCTTCTTTACAAAGTAAACAAGCTGCACCTGCTGTAATGTGTGTGGGTTTTTTTTTTTGGCGGAATTCATATTTTCTGTCTTTCAACCTCAGTTACTCAGGCCCACTATGATTTTCTTGAAAATGTTCACATCTACAGTCTCCCCACAGACATTCATATCATATGAGAGCAATATGAACATTTTAGACATTTTACAAGCTGTTAAAGCCTTCAGAGGATATGTTTACCAAATTCGGAAAAAAAACAGCCACGGGCTTAAGAAGTTAAATCACAGAAAAGCAGGAAGAGAATCATCCTCATCAAGAAGGATTTGTCAAACACTGAAAACAAAACATTACAATAAAAATACCTTCCTTTATTATTACCATCATACACACCCTCCTCTCTGCTCAGGTATGGCACAGGATGCTGAATTCACACCCATGAGCATGTTTTTAATCTCTTCCTGACAATTGTCCTGGGCCGGTGCGATCTCCTGATGAGTGATGCAATAAAGTCTGTTTAACTAAACACTGCACCGCGGCCGAAAGGGAAACGCTCGGAATGACGGCTTTAAATAGCAGTCTGTGTGAAATGACTCCAGAGGGTTGTGGTAATTGTGATTGTTCGGTGAAGGTCCGTGGAGGATATGCTTGTCATTGGGCCATATGTTGGAACGTGTCATCTCCGTGGGCCTCGTGTCGGTGTCGAGTCTCGCGGCGGCTGCACCTCAGTGAGATTCACACTGGCTTTAATTGAAAAAAGGAGCTAAAGGTTGAAGCTGCTGCTCTCATAAGGATAAATGCTCAAAGTGGAGAGGCGCTGAGAGGGTAATGATTGGACTATTATTGAACGTCGCTCTGAATGAATAAGTTCATGGAGGCTGCTACGACGCTTAGGCTGAACGTTTCACTCAGTTGCTTTTATTGCAGTGTACAGTGGGGTGCCCCTGGTCAAAATTTAAAATTGAAGCAAGTCGAAGGTCAAATGATGCATGCAATTCCTTTTACATGAAATCAGGATTTGTTTCCATCATTTTTAAAGGACCTATATCATGCAAAATCGAAACAAATCGAAATCCAATACGTTTTTTGGCTTCACACACACAGGTCTGAGCAATCCTGGTGAATCTTGCTCTCTGGGCTGCTGCTCCGCCCTAGAAAACGACTCGATCTAACATGCTTACGTAACCATGTAAGGACAGGCATAACATACAGGCCCCACTCTCTCTGCTGCATCTCTACAGCTACTTTCACAAGTTCTGAAGTGATTTCTTTCTAACCTGCACCAAAGATAATGTCTAGCTAGGTGACGAAAATGCGTGTTTGGTTGTGAGGGCTACAGGACTTTGTTCAATCTTCCCAAAGAAGAGGATTATCGCCAGACATAGTTGGATTTTATGGGTGGTAGTTGCTTTCTCCAGCTTGTTTGTGATCGTCACTTCACAGAGGACGGCTGAACCTTTGGTAATACCAGCACGGATTTTCCCAGAGGATAACTCTTGTGCGGTTTCCCACAATAAAACCACTGGATGAGGGGCCAGAGCGGTGAGTACAAAACCAAGCTGCTAACGCGAGCTAAATGCTAACAATGCTGTGGTTCTACGGTTACGTCATGAAATGGGCGGTATCCACACGGGGAGAGGCGGGGCTTCAGTGATCCAAGCGTTTTTTCTTCCGGGTTGGACATTTATACTTATATTTCATAAAAACTGAGTACTGCATGGTGTTAAAGGAAAAATATTGTCATATATATATGCCTATAGTTGACTTTGTTAAAAACAGCATGATATAGGTCCTTTAAAATAACAGAGAAGGAAAAATAGGCCATGACAAAAGTTTGGGCACCTTATGTAGTTAATAAACTTCACAGATAGATAGCTGGGAGACTTGCCTTTCTTGAGAACACCAACTTCATTTTTAAGAAACATTTGTATCCGCTTCGCAAACAGGTTAGCTTTGGTGTGAGTCTGTTTATACTTGAAACTGTACAATAGCCTTGTGGGGAGCATTCTCATTTCAAAGATGCTGATGTGGTTTGGAAACCTCAGCATGAAGAATCGGAAGAAACCAGAGGATTGTGAACCAGAGCTCGAAGATCATTCGGCAGCCGCAAAGATCTCTGAGCTGTTTGTACGAGGAGCACTTGGGAAAGAAGGCTGAGGGCATCATCAACCATCAAATAAACAGTGAACTACAGCCGTCTGGACAGAGATATCGAGTCATATTAGCAAAGAAAAACATTTTAAGAACTCCTTTGGGCCCAGAGCAGTGAAAGCTGTGAACTCTGAATGTTTGAGAGAAAACTTTATTGTCCACCAAGAAGTTTGTGTATTCATATAAAAATAGCCCCCATTTTGTCAAGTTTCAGCTTGTAAACACTTGTGTAGGAAGCCAACAGTTTGTCAATTCTAGTTTTAGGGATTTTCCTCCATTCTTCATAACAAAAGTCTTCCAGAACTGAGAGATTTCTGTCAGGAGACTGTAGACCATGTGGAAAGCTTCAGACTGCGCCTCTAGAGGTCGTCCTTTGTGGAATTTGAAGTGTGTTTTGGATCATTATCCATGTGTGGAAGCCATCCACTTTTTAACTTCAGCTTTTTTACAGATTGTGTAACGTTTGCTCCAAGAATTTGTTGAAAATTAATTGAATCCATTCTACTTCTAACCCTGGGCCTCTGGCTGCAACACAAGCCCAAAACCTGATGGATCCACCTCCACGCTGAACAGGAGAGATGTTCTTTTCATGAAATTCTGTACCTTTACTCATTTTGGTCAAAAGGTTCCTCAGTGGCATCCAAAAGTTTAGGCGTAACATATAGATGAGCCAGCTTTTTGGCGGGAATGAGCAAAGGTACATATACTGTACTAAATTGGTAATACAAATATGCAAGACTAGTGCATTGGTTTGGAAACTTATCGAGCTGCAAACCAAGATAAACAACATGGAGCGCTCAAGGCAGCAAATTATTTTCAAAACAATATACTGTATTTGAAAGATTGTTCTCAACTCAAAATAACTTCCATCAGGTCATGTTATTTTCACTGGGTTCAAGATCTGTATTTATAAGGAAATTATCTAACCAAACATTGTGTGACAATACACATAAAAACACATAATAAGGCTTCTCACTGGTGTAAGCAGAAGACAACAGATCCCAGTTTTAGCTAGTCTGTCCACGTGTCCAGCCAGATGCTCCTGCATTCTGTCCAAAAGGAAGAGCGTCTGGGGGTCTCCTCGAAGCCAATCATTACCCAATTCTGATTGGTTAATCCATCTGTCAATCACGCCCTTCAGAACTCGCTGAGATGACGCTGACCCCAGACTATACGTCTTTGTAAAGCGTGTAGACTGCATGGCCAGGCTCGGGACTGGCCTTCCTCCACTGGCCTTCCACTGTGCACTGTGGGAATTAAGAGTTTACTAAGCACTTTTAAAGCTTGTTTAGGCCTCCGTCCGACCTGCATTACAGGTTTGCGTTCCTCAGTAGTTAGGACCAAAGTGGTCTGGACTAGAGCTTCCATCAGCCTGGGACTGTCGATAGCCTGTTCGTCCATGGGAGTGGATCTCATTGTGGATCTCCTCCAGGTTTCCTAATTTTTCCCCACTTTGTTGTTTAAAGTATTTCGATGAAGGGTCTAAGGATGGAGGATACTCTAGTCCAGGGGTGTCCAAAGTGGGGCCTTCGGGCCAAATTCGGCCCTCCAAGGGGTTCAATTTGGCCCTCAAGACAGTATAGACATTTGTATGAAGTATCTACTTTAATTCAATAGCTACAAAGGACACGGAAACAGCCTGTCCTACTCATTAGCACAGTAATTAAGGGATATTTAATCAGAGATCTATTTGTATTTGTTCTGTCTCCATGCAAAACAGTGTTGTGTTTGGCCTTTTGCCCGCTAATTTTGGGCCTCCTTCGCCTATGTTGGTCCCCTGTGGAAAACTTTGGGCATCCCTGCTCTAGGCTTCTTTGTTTTGGCATCACATTTGCTCCTTGTTTCACTGTTTTTGATGTCTGTGCAGTCCCGTGAGACAACTCTTGATATTACAGAAGAAGATTGTGAAATGTGATGCTGAAGGACTGTTTCAAGACCACGGACTGGGACATGTTCTGCAGACTCTTTGGTGATGACATTGATGGCCTGACCCACTTCTTCATGGACTATACTTCTAGCACGAGCTCCAGTGGAGGTTCAGTCGGACCAAGAAGGACTACGGAAAGCGGGTCGAGGAGGATCTGGCCCAGAACAACATGCTGGGTGTGTGGAGAGGACTGAAGAAGACCTCAGGATTTGGACAGAGTGTTGGAGGGACCGGCAACGAGCTGGGGAGTTCAATCAGTACTTTAACAGTTTGTGTAGGTTCTTTAACAGTACTTTAACAGGTTTGACTGCCCCCCCCCTTATCGTATTATTCGGTAATACACAAATACATGATTGATTAAATCCATCATCGAGTCACAAAGCTCAATGAGCTTTCAGCCTCCACACGCTCACACACACACAGTACAGGCTCATAATGGGAATCACAAAAACTGCCTCAAAGTGTTGGGACTTGGACTCAGATTGAAAAGGCCTTCTGAGATTTGCCATTTTGAAAGCGACTGCAGAGACCGCGCTAATTGTCAGTCTGCGGATGGGACTCGCCTTCAGCGCTGAGTGTTTGTGAATGTGCCATACGCTCCGATATATAAAAACTCCATCTCTGAGGCCGGCCCTCCCCAGGCTGCCGTACCTCTGAGCTTTTTTACGCAGGATTTAATTGAAAAGCAGTGGGAAAAAAAAAGAGGACCCAGGCTCTGCTCCCTCATTGGGCTCATTCTAATAGAGCGTCACCGTCGAGGCTTTGAGACATTTGACATTGTTCCAAGAAAAGGGAAAAAGACGGATAAATGCGTCCTCCCAAAAGAAAGAGCAGAATGGGACACGGAGTTTTATCTAAATGCACCGGTCCCGGGTGAAGCCATTGTGAGGGAGCGCTGGGAGCTGTCCGCCAGTCGTGAATAAGCCTCTGGCGCGGCGGTTAGCGGTTAGCGCAGGAGGCCCCTGAAGCTCGCGGCTCAGAGCTCTCTGTCACTGTCGGAGTCTCCTCCAATGCACCACGCTTCCCTCGGTTCAAGGCCAGACACTGCAGGTGAAAGTCTTTTTATTTTCAATCTTCAGGTTTTGGTCCAGTTTGGGCTTAACATATAAACTGTACTTTCACCTGGGAACAAATAAATAGCCTCATATTTACAATAAGGAGTGTAATTATTAACTGATTCAATGTTTCTTCATAGAACTATATGGGAAATTGTAACTTTTATCCATTTTTCTCACATTGAGGCGGCAATATCTCCACTTTAGTAGCTCCTACAGACTCCAAACTTTACAGTCTTGGACTTAACAATATTTTGAAGGTTTGTTCAGAGTAGGGTGACCAGATTTTTCACATTAAAAACTGGGACACATTTTATTTATTTTTTTTCAGGTTTTTTCATCATTTTTTTCACATTTTTCTTGCCTTTTTTCTCAATTTTTTTTTGCCATTTTTCTCGTCTTTTCTTTTTTTTTGTAAATCAGTGGCTTCATGTTGCGTCGAGAACTACACTTTCCTGTAAATGTCAAGCCGTGAAGGCAGTAACTGTGCGTCGCCGGGGAAACTTTTTGACGACTGGATTGTCAAAGCGAAAACTGCGACCGGACCTCCCACTCCGCTCTGTGATTTGCATGAGGCGAACGGCCGTAATGACCACTTCGATTTCACAAATGTTCCTTTTCCCCCGTCTTTTCCATTTCCCCAAACAACATTATGACTCCGCGCTCGGGTGAACTGCATTCTGGGACAAAGTTACTGAGGTGAGGAGCGATCCACAGCGTGACCGGGCAGAAAGAAGCTATTAGGGAGCAGCACTTGTCCTGTCTGCTCCTTTGGTTCTCAGATATGTCATGGGGTGGAAGGGTTGTTGCAGCATATGCTCCAAGAACGGACCTATAGTTATTTCCTCGAAGACATCTGCATTGATTTCATGAAGTATTCATTATGAAGAATATATAGAGCTGCACCGAGGAAGGACTGTGTGTATCTTTAACACACAAGAGAGTTCTCTGTACGAGTAAAAAGAACTGGATAGAAAAGTGAAACAGAAGAGTCTGTGTTTTCTGAAAGTGCACACAGTTCATATAGTGGCAAATTTCAAGGTTTGTCTAGGTTTGTTCCTTAGCATCTTAGTAGGCAAAAATTCTTCAGTCTTCATCTGTACTCTGTAGTTGAAGTGTAGCCATTTTTGTTAAAAAGGAAAATCCAGCTATGAATTGCAATGGAGGACTCAGATACAAATTGGAGAAAATCTATGACAACTTACTGAGGCAAAAACCTATTGACAATAACAACCTGAGAGTGAAACCTATTGACAATAACAACCTGAGAGTGAAACCTATTGACAATAACAACCTGAGAGTGAAACCTATTGACAATAACAACCTGAGAGTGAAACTCCCATCAGTGTCATGTTAATGACCTGAGATTACTGGGAGCAGCAGGGTCATAGGGAAGTGTCGACTTCTAGCCCAGGGGAAACAATAGGTCGGCTAACGAGCCATTTAAAGTACCTAGAGAGGAGGGGCTTAGAGGTTGACTCCTCCTACTGGTTCACCCTTAATAAACCCACAGCGTGCTCCAGGCTTCAGTAGCTGATGACGATCTTTGGAGTAAGATCGAAACGAGAAATTTGACTACACTTCAACTACAGAGTACAGATGAAGACTGAAGAATTTTTGCCTACGATGGACAACTCCTGTACGACTGAGAACCTACACAAATGGTTAGCATCTTAGTTGTTATATGGTTATTATATGATGTTTTTACGAGTCTTCACCATCTTGATCCTCTCCTTATGTTCAGTTGTAGAGTTTATCCACGGATTGCCCTTTGTCTTCAAGTGCATCACGATCATCACCGCCTCATTCACATAATTAAATCATGTCGAGGAAATCAACATTTCTCAGCAGTCGTAGTGAGGTTGACAAACCTCACTACGACGGAGATTTCACACACATTTCTCAATAGTGCAGCTACTAGAATCCCGGTGTTGTGTTGGTTCACAGAGGTTCACATGTCGTCCAACCCATAAGGAGCCACACAGAGTGCACAGGGAATGGATTCAGAGACAGATAGAAGTGTAGGAAACATGAGTGCAGAAAATCCATGGGAAAATCATGTTTCTCCATCTTTCCCACTGGGTTTTTGGAGTTTTTCTTTTCCGCGATGGAGGGTCTAAGGATGGAGGATACTCTAGGCTTGTTTTGTTTAGACATTGCATCTTGTTTCACGGTTCTGATGTCTGTACAGTCCTGAGAGGCGACACTTGTTGTGATATTGGGCTAAACAAAAATAAATTGATTGCTCATGGCTCTACCACCTGAGCCAAAGTTACCCCAAATATGGCCTTTATTTTCTTCACCAAAATGTCAAGCGATTGTGGATTAACAAAAATGACTGCACAAAAGAACTAAGGGGAAACCGAACTTGATTCTCATTCTTCAGATTTCCAAAGAATGAGCCTAGTTTGACTTTTAACACAGTAGTGGTGGTGTGCTGAGACCAACAATGCCCACGGCAAACTGACAGCAGCATGGCGTCCGCTCTGCAGCCTCTTCAACCTTCATTAGATTCACAATCACTTTCACAACATACTCCGTAGTGGATTTGAATATTCTTGCTGCTTCTGCCGCAAAACCAACTTGTGCTTTTACCCGAGCTCCAGATTTGATTGCAAAATGTAAATCCTAAAGTCACTCGATCAACACATCCAAAAATAAATGAGCTATTGAGCTCTTAACTCATTGACTCCCAGCCATTGTCAAAGCAGAGAGCCCCACACTGCCAGCGGTTTTTAGCTGTTTTTCAAGACCCACAGAAAATTGAGTTCTATGTCTATGTCAATTTCAAGGTTGTCTAGTTTTGTTCCTTTGCATCTTAGTTGTTATATGGTTATTATATGATGTTTTTACGAGTCTGACATGTTTCCAATGCATATTCATTCATAAATAAGTTTAGTTCATATGGTCATGGCCGAACGCTCTGCATAATATTATGTAGAGACAGGCAAATGAACGAGGCAATGGAGCCTTCAAAACTGCTGGATTAAAATATAAACCTTTGGAGTTTTTTGAAAGAAGAAAAAACGTGAACAAGAAGGACAGAAGCAATAACTAGCAGAGAAACCAGCCCAGGGGCCAGCTTTTGGTGAGTTTTTCTAAACTTATTTAATGAACCGGTCCGTGGTGCAAAAAAGGTTGGGGACCGCTGCTGTAGGGTCTTAAAAGGTTTTCACTCCAATGCAGCCTCCATTCTTCGACAAAAATGTATAAAAATGCCCCCAAGAAACAGAAACCATGAAATTACACAGCGGATCCAGCCCTTTTCAGGCCAAATCACAGAGATGCCTATTCACATTGGATTAGTATTATCACAGGACCTCTGAGTTTAGCAAAATATAGTAGGTAATTTGCGGGGGAATTTTTACTTTACAAATCACAGACCTGGCAGATTCACTAATCCTGTGCGAATAGGGTAGACTGTCCTCTGCGGCAAGAAAACACTCCAAGAGCCCTGTGGGGAAACTGAGAAACCTTGAGGAGAACCAGTAGGGGGGGATCCACTTCTCTGGACGAATGGGCAATAGATACCCTCTAGAGTCCCTAGATACCTTAGGCAGACTGGAGTCCTTAGATCAAAGTGGGGGTCCAGGGCCCCCTGGGGGGTCCTCAGAGACACTACACAGGGGCTTTCAAACATTGTCTACATCAATCACATAAAAATAAGTTGAGTTTTAATGAACCCTGATTTTTTTACACAAGCTCCGTCAGACCGTTCTCGACCTTAAAAAACATAAAAGATGTATATACAGTATTCGTATTTGGCAGCCAGTGAGTTAATGGGTTGCGTTCACATGACATCACATAGTTAATTGAGGTGGAGAGCAGCTGAGAATTCCATGGTAGTAACTATGGTAACTGTAAAGATGCAAATAATTTCAAGCCTAAGTTTATTGCTGATTTCTCGGTCATTCCTGGGCCAATCCACATGAAACAAAAAGCTGGCACAAAGTTCAATGTCTGCTCTGTCGGCTCATATGAACTAAGGTCTGATTTAGGATGATCAGATTTTCATCAGCTGGAACATGAAAGGAATATGTGTGGGAAGCCAAACTTTTTAGCTTTTTAAATTGGTTCAGTCACTGCAAAATATTATGCTGGATGAAGACATGGTCGACAAATCATACAGTTTCAAGTGAAAATGCTGCTTCGGACATGGCCCTGGTGTAAAAAGAAAGGACTCCTGGGACAGAGGTTGCGTTTAACTGGGACCAATCAATGGTTTTGCAGAAATCCATAGGGGCATGGGACTGAGGGCTCAAAACGGGGAGTCCAGTCTAATTATTTTCTCATAGAAGGTGTCCAAAAGTTGAGATAATATTGAAAAAAGGGCCAGTAGAAAGGACTTTCAGCCAGTAGAATAATATGGCAGGTTTGTAAATCACATCACTACCAAATAATGATCAAGTACAACATTTGTCAATTTTCTTTCTGGAATTTCCTTTCAAAATCTTCCTCTCTGCCATAGCGTTGTATTGGCCCATAGCGTTGTATAACGTGATGGCAGCCTATTAAGATTCTGTCCGGGGTCGGTGCTCTCAGACTCTAAATGCGCCCAGGGGACAGTTTGTGTTTGTGTTGACGGAGCCAGGGACTTGGGGCGAAAAGGACAAGACGTTTGGGGAAACTGCACTCTCTGCGTCGGGGCGGAGGCTGTTTACTCTGCAACAAAAGCTTATCATTTATGCATGGATTCAGATTTCACTTTTCGACTGTTGTGCCGGAGAAGCAGACAGACGCAAACATATGTCAGAGGCTGCTATCAAATATTAAAGTCTTTGGGTTTTTCACTGTTTTTCAATTTGTGAACTTCTGCGTTGTTGGCGCTGCAGCCTTTAATGATGAAACCGTTGCGTTGGGCTTTGTCCGTCCTTCAAACGATCTAGAGAGGAAGAGTTTTGGTGTTTTCAAAATAGACCGAAGTCTTAATGAGGGTAAATGGAGGTGATTCTGTTTGGAAACACTGATCTCCACTTGGACTTGGACCCTTTTCACCAAAATGTTAAACCATCGGTCCCCAACCTTGGCATCACTATTGACAGTGATTTTAAACTTGATAAACAAGTTAATCCGGCTCACAGGAGGCAACATCTTTAGTGAATTTCTCCATTGTGAGATCAATAAAGTATTATCTTAAGAGACAGCAGGACTGTCACAAGAAAGGAGAGAAGTCTATGTCTTCATTGAGACCAGGTCGGCTGGTAGCCCCTACTGTGCTGATCCAACATGTTTCCCTTTGTAAGAGTTTAAATCTGTGTCCCCCTCTGCGGTCAGTGGGGATGACCTCCAACACCAGAACTCTGAGGTTGTTGAGGCTTGAGTGTCCCATGGTCTTAAAGTGTTTAGCGAATGGATAATCCAAATTTTGTGTCCGGATTGCGTACTTGTGTTCAGCTAGCCTCTCTTTTACGTTTGTGTAGGTTCTCAGTCGTACAGGAGTTGTCCATCGTAGGCAAAAATTCTTCCGTCTTCATCTGTACTCTGTAGTTGAACGTCCTACACTTCAACTACAGAGTTTTTTTTGCCTACGAAGCCTCTCTTTTAGTTTTCATTTTGTGCGCCCCAGGTAGAAGCATCCACACACACAGTCCAGTCTAAATACTACGTATGTGAGTTACAGTTAGCAAATGACTTGCAGAGGTAAGTTTTAGAGAGGTCGGCATTCGAAACCTCACCCTGTTGATGTGGGAGCAGTGGGTACAAACCTCACCCTGTTGATGTGGGAGCAGTGGGTACAAACCTCACCCTGTTGATGTGGGAGCAGTGGGTACAAACCTCACCTGAACGTGCCAACGGGCTTATTTAAACTTTACACTCATTTTACTCTTCTGGTTATGGGTTTTTTCTTTTAAGAAGTGATCGCTTCATTACTGTGTTTTTTGTAAAAAAAAATTGTGATCTGTAAGATGTGGTACCCCACATGACCTCTGTGGGGTATTTACACACCTGTGTTGGGTCTCACAGTTTTAACTGCCCTGACGAAACGCGTTGGCGTTTTTAATGCTTTGTCCATGGATTCATTAAAGGACTTCTATTTTTCCACAAGTGTGCCTCGGAGCCTTTTTTCAGACTGACTTTTACTCTTATTCAAGTTTGTGCAAGTCACATCTTGCTGTCTCTCGATGCCAATTTCCTGGTAGAGCACCTGTCTTTATGTGGATGTCAATCCACATAAAGACAGGTGCTCTTAAGTAGAGGATTGACCTTCCTCTACTTAACCTGCCACTTTTAGGGACAATCCTTATTTATTTTAATCTATTTTTTAAAAAGTGTATTTTTTTTTCTTGGAAAAACTGTATCAAATATATAAATAGGATCCAAAATTTTCAATTACAAATTACAAATTTGAATTTTTTGGGCCAAAAGGTGCCAAATTGTGCCCTATTTATTATAATGGGATTCCGCCTAGACTATTTTAAATCCAAACCTCAATAACTTTTCAATTATTTATTGTTACAGAGATGTTCAAGAGAGGTAAAAAGTCAATAATTAGCTGTACTTACTATTTATGATGTTTATTTGCTTCTTTACAACGTAAACTGAGCTGACCTGCTGTAATGTGTGTTTTTTTTTAGGCGGAATTCATATTTTCTGTCTTTCAGCCTCAGTTACTCAGGCCCACTATGATTTTCTTGAAAATATTCACATCTACACTCTCCCCATAGACATTCATATTATTTGAGAGCAATATGAACATTTTAGACATTTTACAAGCTGTTAAAGCCTTCAGAGGATATGTGGACACAGCAGGGCTTAAGAGGTTAAAGGCACTATACCTGATTTTTCATAATTTTTAAAATTGCAAATAATGGAAGAGGGACCAACTAAAATAAATTGATAGTTGTGGTTGAAACACAT